>JARKIA010000391.1:0-118482 GCA_029289565.1 Mycena galericulata | reverse complement strand
CTCCGCGCAAAGTGGGAATAAGCGTCGGAGGCCGCGGTACATCCAAGCTAAGAAGACCAGCAGACTTGCAGACGACGGCCAACAGCCGGCCTGTGCGTTGCGGCTGCACCTCAAGGCCGCCTCCACCGTCATTCTTGACGCTCCAGAGCGCGCGGCGACGTGCAATTAAGGGAAATTGGGGTAGTTTTGATGTAAATCTACCTGTTCCGCGAGCCCAAGAAGCTGAATGTCAAGAAACGAGAAAACCGAAGCGGATTTGAAGGAGCCAAGGCAAAGAACCGATGGATCGATCGAAGTAGGTTTACATACAATGAATTTAACAGCCCTACAGCGTCTCGTAGGCTGAACGGTGCATAATCCATTCATGAAGGGACGCGATGGCCGACGGGTCGGATGTGGACGTGGCAATGTGGATTATTTAGATTAAGATGTGCCCAGGTGTTCATAAATCCACGGGGAGCTTGGCTTCGGCAAGATGATGGGTAGAACGCAAGCCCGGGCGGCCAGATAACATCACAGGAGGGCTGGGAGAAGTCAAAACCAGAGCAAACGGCATTCGGGAGATGTTCGAAGGGTTAAACGTGCCGCCATTATACGTCATAGCCGGAATCCCACTGCGAACAAATGATTGACTTCGTTTTCCCGACATGTCCAAGACTATGCGATAGAAAACGCTGCTCAACTGTCCAAAACAGGCTGCGTTCTGGATGGCCGAGCGAATAAAGATTCGACCGAGGTTATCGAAACGGACCCTCACTTCTCGGTAGGCTTCGCCTCTAATTCACAGTCGGAGATCGTGGAAAGACAGGCCATGTTGTGAGAATAGTCGACGATTTTGAGGATGGACTAATTGGGAGTGGGAGAGAACAGCTAAGTAGCAGAGTTTGCGGACTTTTAGATAAGAACGAGGTAAACACCGATCGAAGACGCTGAGGTCCATTTCCGTCATTTGGCTTATGGGGTCCAAGAATTTCGAACAAGAAAGCAAGCAGCTTATGGTTTAACGCGCGTTGGACCCACAGATCGATTGCGTGAGCGCCTATTGAAACCTACCAGCCGTACGGGGGTCACGGTATTGCTGGGAATATTGGACCGTGGTAACTATATCAGCACACGAGATGGATCGGGATACAGCCTTTCACGAGTACGATCGAGAGAAGAAGTGTCGAAACAGGCATGCCCAGAGAAAGTCATTGTATGGTTCTGAAAGTTAATTGGAACCCCACGAAGAGCTCAGCTCGTTTGGTGCTACAATCACCCAGTGAATTCCAGGAAGGAGCGAACTGATAAACAGGGCAAAAGGGATGTCTTGAACCATATCAACACTGGCAGGGGCCACCATCTCCATCGAGGGTGTGTAGATAGACGAGACTATTTCGCATATCCAGCTTTATCTGGCATTCGCTTCGGGCCCAAGGTGGAAGAAGAAGGAGAATTACGACACCCATGAGTCTTGATCGCAAGTCGTTTGGAATCGTGATGTCAACCTTCTCTCTCCTTCCTAACGCGAACCGTAAATCTGGGAATTTCTGTCTCCTTCAAAGTCACTTCGGGCAAGTCTAGCGGATCAGGTGGGGAACATGTCGGCCAGGTGCTTGAGGCGGCTCTTGTACATCTCACGCGTCCCTCAATTGGGCCTTTGTGCAATACAACTGAAGTGTTCATCCAGGTTCATCTACCTTTCATTACATGCCGTTATGGTGCCCTTGGAAGAGATCTACATATCTGAATCACCATCCTAAAAGCTTGTTAAACAGGAAATTTGCAGGCCATAATTGTCTCGAACCCATTGCGCGAACCCTCATCTTCGACTCGTCCTGACTCGACTTCCATCAGCGTTCCGACTCTTTCCATGCATTTACATTGTCTGCCATCTCGGTGCGCCTTCTAAATGAGTCGGCCTCATGTAAGCTATCCAAAATCAATCGTTTCGCAACCATTTACGGGTGAGCTTGCGAGTGATCAAGAAAAGCACCCCGACCTCGTTTTTATTCCGACTGCCGCATAAAAGGCTGACATGGCGGGACTGGATTTTCATCCTCTACCGAGAACTCCCCCTCTCTTTTGATTTAGCTCACTCGTTCACCGCCTGACTAAATGGACCAACTCATTCCTTACCAGGCCATATTCTTCCCCGCCGACGGTATGCAACGCGACATTATCTCTTCGGACACATCTCATAGATAGCTCTCTCAGGCCGCCCGCCGTCTGTCATCGAACTGATGACGAGGTGCGAAATACTGCTTGTTTCGGTTCGCACTCCTGAGCTCAACACAACACATATGCAGCCCAACGCAGTACGGGAACCCTGGCCCCCGCATGCCTCATCCAGAGGCCCACATGGATTTCGTCAGCACCCAGGTTTGCAAGACAAATTTTGTGTCTGACACTCTACTAGATTGCCGAGTCCAACGGGCTCGGCGGGGCGAAGCCCTGGAAATACTTCGTCAGTCGGAAAACCCCTCTTTTTTTATTATTACCGAATCCTTCCCCAGATCATCGAGGCGCTGGACCAGATGACGAAAAATTTTACCCACCCATACATCGTATACTATCCCACAATCTCTCGCGATGGCATGCCCTTCCCGATCAACAGGTGCATCCGCGATATTCAGGGTGTGCACTTTAACGAGCATGCAGCCTGGCGAGGTACATATACTCTCCTTCCTTCGATGATATATACAGAAAGGGTGTCTTTGCAGGCAACGTTATTATCGGGAAATTCCGCGACCATGACCAACCGTTCACGTCGATGATGGACGCATCTATGGCAGACTTCCCTATCCTGAAGAACTTCATCACGACCCGGGGCTCCCCGCGATACTAACCTTAGGATGCTTCTTCGCGCGCACGGCGCGCACCGAAAATTAGACCGTGCCTATGTTCAAAGTTTTTTTTCCTCTGGGCTAGGGTAATGTGGACTTTGAATGTACATAAATTACTGCAGGACAATTTACAACTCATCCTCTGCCTTTTCCTTGTGTGCTACCGGCGCCTCCCGCTTCGGCGTCGCGCGCCCCTCCTCCTCCGCCTTGGCTTGTTTCTTCGCGTCGCAGTGCTCCGGTATGGGGCTCGCAGGGTCGATCGGCGGGTGCGAGACCTTTCCCACCTTCACATAGTCTTTGTGATTTGCGAAGAACTGCTTCCAGTGTTGTACACCCTAAATCCACAAACGCTCAGCACGCGCACGGTCAGCCGCGTCCGCACGAACCGCGTATTCCTGTTCTGAGAGCCCGCGTAAATCATGTGTCTTGTGCGTCTGGAAACACCCCGTCCCGAAGGCCCGTGCCGCGTCAACGCCCGTCCTGGAATAGGAAAGGAGCTCGATTAGCGAAAGATTTAATGGTCAGCGGAGAACGAACATGAAGTGATATGAGCCGCCCGGCTGGTACGCTTTGCCTTTACTGACGTCGTAGACGTCTCCGTCAATCTACAAATGCAGGGTCGTCGACTATCAGCAATCGACCTAGGGCCAGCGCAGCGTGTGTTTGCCTCACCGCGAGATAGGTTGGGCCACCGTTTCCATTGTACTTTGCCAGTGTCGCTTCAGAGAAGAGCCGCTGGTCCGTCTGCATTTGGGGAATCCGTCGTCAGTTATGTTACTCGGTCCGACAACGAACTATGCACAGTGCTGACTGACCGGCCAGAGCGTCTTGAGCTGTAGCCACCGCGTCTCGTACTCCCACGTGTAGCTCCCGGTGACAAACTTTCCCGATAGCGCGAGGAAGATGGAGAGATATAGAAAAAATTTCAGCAGCCCAACGAGGCCAACTTCCATTGGCTCGGTGGGGTCACGCTCGAGCGGGCCCACGGGCTCGCCCTTGGCGATCTTCGCGTCGCGGATCTTCTTCTTCTCCAGCCACGCGTTGTGCAGCGCCTCCTGCCGGTCGCGGTACTCCTTGTGCCTTCACCGCTCCCCGTAAGTCCCCCTGTGATGATTAGACATGTTGCGAACGTACGCCAGGAAGGGCTGGTTCGCCGACTTTGCGGAGACCATCCGGTCGGGGATGGATGGGTCCTGCACTTTGAGTTCTGCATTATCAGAGTGGAAGCCATCAGCGTGAGCAGCCAAAAAAAACGAGACGCACCATCCGGAGGAGGGATATATCGCTCGGGCTCCTGCCCTGTTAACCCACTCATCCAAGACATGACAGTTCAAGACGGAGAAATGGCCTGTGAAGGTTAGTAGGTGACACGTACTGCGTCAAAGCGCGTCGGCCTCGGATACTTATCGAACGTAAAACCCGGACTCACACGTGGGGATCTTCAAGGCACACACAATCTTTTGACCACGACTGCGACAACAATCTCTGTTCATTTCCCTGAGTATAAGCACATTCATTCGCGTTTGCAGACCCATATACAATAAAAGTATTTTAGGACGTTCTAATTAGTTGGGAGCCGACCCCAGTGTACCCTAAGCGGTAGCGTAAAGTAGGTAGTTATATTACAACGGACGACGAGAGGAGGAGGGGTGAGGCGGATACGAAGAATGGAGGAGGGGCAAGTGAGAATAGTGCTATATCGGCGAATGAATACCGAGAAGTTCATGCAGCAGAAGATGATTATGCGAAGGGAATCGTAAACGACCCCCGGGGTAGGACATGCCTGGCGTGCCGATGTGAAGTGGCCGGAAAGAGCAATAAGGAAAGAGGAGGAAGTGAATGAAACAACCAGTGGATGGAAGATGAGAAAAAAGAAAAGATGCGCATAAGTGTTGTGAATGTGGGAGGAGCCGAGATGCGAGACCCATGCGAGAGAAAGACCAAGTCACAACCTATGGTGTAGGTGCGACTGTCGGGAGTAGTCGGTGCTGCTCACGCTCGCTTGCCTGTTGCGAAATCGTAATGTACGCGCCACCCGTCTCCTCTGACAACCCTGGAGGCGACGACGGGTTGGTCGGGAGCATGCGGAGGTTGTCGTCGTTGGTATCAAAGTCTTCGACCCAGTTCCGGACAGCGAGGAATTTCGGGGTCTTGATGAACTGCAATAGAAATGTGTTAAGAATCAATCATCCAGGGGAAAACAGGAAACATACCTTTGGTACCGAGTCCGTGGCCATCAGACGGAAGACGTGCGTCTGGATACGCTCGTACAACCGAATCATCGTCTGCAACTGCGTCGCATTGAATGAATTCGCCTGCTCCGGGTCAACCTGCCCCTGGAAAACCTTCCCTGTCATGCTCGTCACCACATCCTCCAAGTACTTGGACAACTCGTTGCGCAGCCCGTGGTCGATATTCAGCTCGCACTGGCTGGACGGTGCCAGATACTTGTTGTAAATAAGGAACGCGGTGTTGATCAACGACTCGTGATGCTTCTCCATCGCTGCCTGGCCGGGCGTGCTTCTGGAAGACTTGCCGCCCGAGGCAGGCTGGGCAGCAATGGCGCTGGAGGTGATGTTGAACTTGCGTTTGAAGTCCTCGACCTCGAGCCAGAACGACAAGTTCTCCTCGCAAAAGTTGCCCTTCAAGAACTCGCGGAACAGGGAGCGGAGCGCCGGGTCGTCAAGAATGTACTTGAGACGATCGGTGTTGCTCTCCTTGCTGCCCTTGTGCGCCTCGTAGTTGAGCTTTTCCGCGATCGAAATGCGCCGATGGATCTTGGCATCAGTCGGCTTCTTGGTGTGGTCAGGCTCGTCGACGGAGGAACGGGCAGTAGTGAGGTTCGCGGAGGACGTATTGGGAGAGTCCTGGATACCCCGAGCGCCATCCCAGTGCGCGACACGCCGACCCTCATCCGTGATCTTGTAGATCGCCTTGGCGGTGCAGCGGAATTCACCGTGTTGCTAAAAGAAAGGGTCAGATGAAGAAGTAATGGAGGGGGGCTCTTAGACGTACGCTGACGGGCGAGTTACCGCCTGGGGTAGAACCACGGACGGTGAAGATGATGGCCGAGTCGTTGTTCTTCCGCTTGTCGCTGACGAGAGTGATAAGACCAAAGCGGACGAACTGTGCAGCCATCTCCGCCGCCTCCTCTCTCCCGACAACCGAGGTGAAGTCGCACAGCCACTCGAGCGCGGTGACGGCAGCAAAGCAGTACTTGTGGAGTTGCTGTGACTTGCCCTGGAGGGGCTGGGCACGGTCGGTGACGTCCATGAGGGACACACCCTTGGATCGCTCGTTGTACCGCTGGAAGGCGTCGAGAGGAGCATTCGTCTGCGGGGGATAGTTGGGCTGACGGCCGACGAATCGGCGGAACAGGGCCGTGATGACCGACTGGGTGACGATGATCTCGTCGTCCGACGACCGCCGCTCGAGGTGGAGGAGCTTGATGCAGATAGGTTGGGAAACAAAGACGGACTGGAGGTGGTCTGAATTGATGCCGTTCTTGCTAATGAACCGCTCGAGGACATGGAGGCCCTTGGGTGTCAAGACGTAGACGCCGCGGTCCTTGAAGAGGTTGGAGGAGGGGTCGGTGGCGTTCTCGATGAGACGAGCGTCCATGAAGTGCTGGCTCATGGCCTTTGCCATGTCGCGGGTCATGGAGAAGGTGGTGGTGGTGGTGGTTGTGACGACCCGTGAGGGCTCCCTGGGATCCGGTCCCCGATTAGATTGCGAGAATTTAAGGGAAGCAAGGTTCTGTGCGGCCTCATCCCTGGAAAAGAGTGAGTTTGTACTGTCGTGGGGGTGGACCAACATCGACGTACGTAGAGAAGGAGTTTTGGAAAGTCTTGAAGAACTGCTTGTGGGGAGTTAACTGTAGGGAGACTATTAGAGTGGCATAAAGGTCGAGGGTGTCCTGGGGAAGAGATATGAGTTGGATGGACTTGTCGTCGAGGTGGACAACGAGCTCGCCTTGAGAAAGGGTCTGCCACGCTTTGTCGTCTTCATCATGTGGGACGATGTGCCCGGGTCTTCTGCGGACGGCATGGTGGAAGAGAAAGAAAAGGGAGGGAGGAATTAGAAGGAAGCGGGCGGGATGAGAGGGAGACGGCGCAAAGGTCAAGGGCGAGCCCGTGGGAAATTGGCCTTATCCGGTTGTCAGGACTCTGCTCACGCATCAGCCTCGTGTCTCCTAGGCCCTCTTTATTCGATCCTCCGTTTCATCCCTGCGTACGGCCCTGTAAACAGGCCTTTTACAAAGTCGCCCTTGTAAACTAACAACTACTACCCCACCATTTCCTCGTATCATAACACCTCCCACATCTTTTGTTTTCGTCTTCTTCCATGGTATCTCGGCATCATCCAGTCAGGGGTATACTTTCCAACTCCTCCTATGATCAATTCCGCTTTTCGGCGCCCAATGTGGCTCTGACTCGAGCTGCACTTCTCACGTATTTTCGTGCCCAATGAAAAGCAGGCACGAGAGAAAGTTGAGCCATGGACGGATCGCTGTCAACCGTCGCTAAGGGCAGTCGAGTCCTGCAATGCGGGAAATCCCAGGGCGATCTCCCCGCGGAGATGTTTTTTTCCTTGCCATGCGACATGCAAAAAAAAAGACGTTTTGGCGGAACCCCATTAATCTCTACGCGAATGCATATATGTATCGCCAGCATTTTCCTCGGAGGTGCGGATGTCCAGATGGAGGTCGGCCAGTAAAATCCGACGAGACAAATATTCTCCTGGCTCGGCGCGTCGCGGCATCGCGTAACAGCAATATTGGGTCACGTGTATGTGACTGACTCTCCTTCTGGTTTGCCATTGGCATGAGCTTCACGAATATTAATGTAATACTTGTGCGCAACTGCGTCCATCCCGCTCACCGACCCAGGACCCCGCAGGCGTCAAAGCCCTGCTCGACCGCCTTCGCGCATCCCAGGCATGGCAAAATCTCGTCAACACCCCGGAGCACACACCTGCGTTCGAGCCCACCCCCGCGCCCCCCACCGCAGGAGCAACTGCATCCTCTGTAGCCGCGTTGCTGTCTCAGCTGAACGCGGCCCCGCCGCCCGAACCCGTGGAGGATCCCCGGAGACACGTCTCCAGCTCAAACTCAAACCCTGGTCCGAACTCAAACCCGACACCGACCCCGAACCTGAAACTGTCGCAGTCGCCAAGCACGAGCTTGCCGTCGGCCCCGCCGCCACCGGTGGCCGAAGACGTCCGTTCTCTGACGTTCCAGCAGGCGCTACCTCGGCTTGCACAGCTCACCGATGACCCCGCGCTCGTCGCGGCTCTCGAAAAGGTGCATCCTTGTCATCGCCCGGCGGGCCCTTGTCATTAATTGTGTTTCGTTTCGCGTCCATATATAGCTGAAGCAGGAACAGGATAAACTCGAGCGTGCGCTGTGGGCGGAGCGCGCTGCCATTCGCGCAAAGTACGACGAGAAGGTCAAGGTCGCCAAGACAAGGTGTGGGCTTGTCATTCCTTCGCGCGGTCAATTGAGCATTTAATGGTGCTGCAGAGCCACGCTGATCGGAACGGGCATATCGAAGCACGAAGCAGAGGTGCGTCAATCCACCCTAAAATTCTCTATGTGTGCATGCTTCACACGCTTACCGGACTGACCGCGAGCAGATGCTTTCGCAGGCGTACGAGAAGGACCTGAAAAGGTTCGACGCAGAGCGCGTGCTGCCTGCGTGGGACGGGTTGGTGACGAGCCAGCAGGCCGCCCTCGCGCAGCTTAGGGTCCCGACAATGTTCCCGACGGCCGTGAAACCAGACAGAGAGGTAAGCTATATGTCGCGTGCGGCGCGACGTGCATATTGACTTTATTTCCTCAGCGGCAGCAACGGGTGATACAGGTGCTAGAGGGGATTGTTGGGGTTGAATAAGGGCAGGCCGTTCAACTGTCTCACTACAATTTAGTTAGTGGAGTGGTAATCCGGGTTGCCGCCGGCTTCGCTTGCTGGTTTTCTCTTCCTTGTTTCATTCCACATGCCATGTTTTCTTGTGTTTCAATGCATACATACTGGATGTTGAATGAAGTAGAGAGACATAAAGGACGCTTTCTTCTCGTACCTGCACCTGCCCACTTTGCTCGGATATAGTATATGATACAGGTCAGTGGCCCGCTTCTTGTCACCCCTTGAAAAAGTATCATCGTCCCATCAGACCGAAATGGGACTTTAACCGATCTGAGTTCCGTCAGGGTCGATATTATTTTATGTTAGGCCTCGGTTAATCTGGGATGGCTCCTTGACTCTGCTCTACCACCCTCGAGAATGCCGTTCGTCGACCTCCACAGCTCGGACGACTTTGCCTCTATCCACTATATCACAAACTCCTTTCTAGGTAATGTGGGCGGCTTTGACCCCGAAAAGCCGACCATCTGCATTCTCCACCCAACTTTTCTCGACTCGTCGTGGGTCTATGCCCAGTTCAACGACCCCCGCCTCGATGCCGACTTCAATCTTATTGCGTTCGACATGCGCGTTGCGGGCAAGTCAGAGTGCCGCCACAGTGGAAAGCACGACAGCTGGGTCGATGCCGCGGACCTCGCGTTCTGCCACCAGGTGCGCTACCCCGCTGCTTTTGAATCCACCGCTATAACACCTTCCACTCAGGCCCTCGCCCTCGCCCCGTTCCACATCCTCGCCCTCGAGAGCATCTCAATAGCATGCGCGCTACGCTTCGCTGTGCTGTAAGCCTTGGCCTTGGTGCTTCCCCATCACCCGGAACACTGACCGCTGGCGCCCTCAGTTTCCCTGAGATGTGTCTAAGTTTAGCGCTGTGTAACGTCCCCGCGCCCACCGAGTACGTTAACGTCAATTATTGTATCCATTTTCACCTTACGGAAGCCCCGGCAGACTCAAATGGGTTTACACGGCGTATGACGAACTTGTGCAGACGTGGTGTTTTGCGGAGGACATCGAGTCGTATGAGCATGTAGCTATGGAGGCCGTCACATTTACTCTGGGCCCTGTAAGCTCCTCAAAACTGCTAATTAAATGCGTACTGACCCTGTTTAGGACACACATCCCGATATGCGCGATGATGTGCGTTTTTCATTATTCTGTGAATGATCTAAGCAAGCTAAAAGCACACGCGCGTAGCTCATCGCCTACTGGGAAACAACGATGAATCCGCGACGGCGACAACGGGTCCTGGAGCAAGCGAATCTTGTCATGAATGTCGGTTTTTTTGTGTTTACGCTAGTCAACTTTCAAGCTAATTTTTGGTCCTTGCAGCGGACACCCTTGCCTGCAGCGGCGTACCCGTACATCACCCAACCCGTGCTAATCATTCACGGAGACTCAAATGACGCATCCCCCCGCAAATATGCGGAGCGGATGGCGCAGGAGCTCAAGGCCATTTTGTATACCGTCAAGGGCGGCGGCGGGTACCTGAGTATCCCTCCGGGCACCGCGTCCATCGTGAACCAGGTATACGTAAAATTTGTCTCCCGCCTCCCGCGCGTGCCTTCCGCGCGCGCGAGTCCGCTCGTGACAACGGAGGACCGCATGCGCGACGCGCTGAGCACGCTGGAGTCGATCACGGGTGACAGTGGGTTCCGCTCGCGCGACCCCCTTTCTTCACTCTCGTTCTCCTGTCTGTCCGAGGACATCGTTCGGCAACAGACAGAGGGGCTTGCGGCATTTCGCAAGGGGCAGACCCTCGCGTACCTGCCCCTCAGCCCCACGGGGCGCCCTATTCGCCGGTACTCGGAGCGGCCCCAGGATGACTGGTTCGAGAGCAAGACAGATGGTGTCTCCTATGCAGGTACGTACTCATGTTGCTGCGCCTCCTTTTCCGTTGTTGAACGCGAACGTATAGGGGGTCGCTATTTCTCCGAGCAGGGGCGGCTACCGATCCCGACTTCTGAGCCCATTTCAATGGACGTGGGCCGGCGCGGAAACTTCTCGCCGGTAACGGTTGACAAGCTTATCATTAAGGGCTCCATGGCAAAAGTCGTCACTGGATCCCAGCCCACGCTTCACAAGTTGTTCTTGTGATTGTGAGCCACCATTCGTTCTCCTATCTAACAAATTAAACATCATGTCCACCCATCTTTGCAATTGTACATACGCTGCATCTCCTATATGTTATCCTTATACTGTATCAGAGAAGGCTCATCTCGCAACCTGGATCACTAGAACTATCCTCGGAATACATTTCAAAAGTACAAGAGTACATATAATATCATTTTTGTCTGTCTATGGGTTTCATAAGAAAGAGATCTATGTATAGTAGTAGCATCTGGACACAAAAGCGAAACTGAAACCTAGAGACTGCCCTCGGCCATTTTCGCCTTGTAGTAACGGACCATCTCTTCGAGGCCCATCCTGACGGTCCACCGCGGCTGCCACTGCAGCGACTCCTTGGCCCGCGTTGTGTCCGGACGGCGCTTCTGCGGGTCGTCCGTCGGGATGGGCTCGTACACAATCTCGACGCGCCTCGTGCGTTGCACGCCATCCTCGTCCTGCACCTTTTCGACAATCTCGCGGACGAGCTCCGCAAACTCCCCGATCGTGAACTCGTCTCCGTTCCCAATGTTCACCGGGCGCGACTCATCAGAGTTCATGAGCGCAATCAACCCATCGATGAGGTCGTGCACGTATTGGAACGAGCGCGTCTGCGTGCCGTCGCCGTAGACGGTCATGTCCTGCCCCTTGAGCGCCTGGACGATGAAGTTGGACACCACGCGGCCGTCGTAAGGGTTCACTAGGGACAGGTGAGCTCGTGGAAGGAGAAGAAATCCATGAACGTACTGCGAGGCCCATAGGTATTGAAGATCCGCGCTACGCGGACGTCGACGCCGTCCTGTCGCTGGAAACCGTAGGTCAACGTCTCGGCGACACGCTTCCCCTCGTCATAGCAGGCGCGGGGGCCAATAGGATTGACATGTCCCCAGCTAAGATCAACATCAGTGGCGATCGGAGCTGAAACGGAAGTAAACCAACTAGTCCTCGGTCTGCGGGTGGACTTCTGGGTCACCGTACACCTCTGTAGACATGACTTAGCCGCCAGAATCATCTCAACGTAAGTGTTCTCATACCAGAGGTGCTGCTGATGAGGAAACGAGCCTTGGTGCGCTTGGCTAGCCCGAGCATGTTGAGCGTGCCCATGAAGGACGTCTTAATCGTCTTCACGGCGTTGAACTGATAATGCGGGGGCGACGCAGGGCATGCAAGATGGTAGATTTCTTCGACCAAAGGTCTAAGTGCGTGAAACAAGACAATAAAAATTTCGCTTACGGTCACATTCGATCATGAAGGGCTCGACGACGTCGTGGCGGACCATCTCAAAGTTGGGGTGGCCGATCCAGTGGCTGACGGTGGTTTTGGAGCCGGTGAAGAAATTGTCGATGACGGTGACTTCGTGGCCGAGGAGCATGAGACGGTCGACTAGGTGCGAGCCAACGAATCCCGCCCCGCCAGTAACGAGGACGCGCTTGCGGGAGGAGGGGGGCAGGAGTTTCACCGGTGGGAAACGAGACAGCGTCGTATACGAGATGGCCTTCGTGTCCGGGTGGTAAATCGACTTTGACTGATAATCGGCGCCCTGGGTGAACTTTGCGTGCTGAGAATCCACTTGGGGAACCGCATCAAGGTCGTTGGCGGACAGCACGTAGTGGGGACGCAGATAGAGGGATCGGAGAACGTCTAGGGGAACCTCTGAGTCGAAACCGAAGCGCATAAAGCCGACGGAGGTGATTTCTTGGCCATTTTTATCAAGAGTTTTAATCTAGGCGCGTCACCGAAGTTTAAATGCGCGTGGTGAAGGAAAGGGATAAAGACCGTACGGGAGCTGCTGCTGCTGCTGCTGGGACGGACATGTCGTGGTGGGGTAAAAGGAAGTTCAGGAAGGTTACAGACGACGAGAGATTTTATACGTGTCAAGGGGCAACGACAAGAGGAATGCTGTTCGTTACTTTAAATGTATCCGTGACAGCTATTTTCGCATCAACCCTTATTCGGAACTATCGATGCCTGCTACTCGCAAGTCATCTGGAAAGTCTAGACACGACCCGCTGCTCGTGCAACTCGGAGGCGACGAACGCGACGCAAAATACGGCCGGGTTTCCCAGCCCGGCAAGAGAAAGAAATCCAAAAGCACAACCGAAGAAGATGCCGAGGTTTTTTTTTTCCTCATGATATCTGCGGCACCCTGTGCCCTGACCCTCGACTACAGGTTATATTGGACCCCAAAACATCCAAGCGGATCTTTGAGCTTGCCAGAGATCAGCAGGATGAACTGCAAATGGCAGATGACGACGACGAGGAAGATGCCCGGCCTTCCGCTTTAACCAGATCCCGGCTCGACGACGACGAAGAGGATTCGGAACTCGAAGACCTCGACGATGAGGACGTAGAAGAGATATTTGTGAGTGTCGCTGTCGCCGCAACGAGAGGCGCCTAAACAATGGTCTTTAGGAAATAGACGAGGGTGACATGGAAACCCTTGACGCTCTGCATCCTCACAACGCCGGTGAACGGAGAACCCTCGCAGATATCATTTTCGCGAAGCTGGAAAGCGGCGAAACAGAAAATGCCGCCGTAATAAAAAAGGTGCAGCAAGGTAAGCACCCCGCGCGTATCCCAGAATAATAGTAAACTATCAACTTGCAGATAGAGAAAAACCCGACCCGGCGTTAGGATTAGACCCTAAAGTAGTAACTTCCTACGAAAAGTACGCCAGAACCCTTCAATTCCAACTTGGTTTACATTTTCCCGCAGACTAGGAATGTTCCTCCACAAATACACCTCGGGGCCTCTCCCAAAAATATTTAAAGTAATACCATCTCTGCCGGCTTGGGCTCGTCTCCTTGCTCTCACACACCCTGAAAACTGGTCTCCCCACGCGTGTCTGGCCGCGACGCGGATATTCATATCCAGCATGAAGCCGCCGCAAGCGCAGCTTTTCCTCAGTGTGGTTCTTCTCGATGCGATCCGAGACGACATACAGCAGAACAAGAAGCTGAATGTCCATTATTACGACGCCCTAAGACGCGCCTTGTACAAACCCGGCGCGTTTTTCAAAGGAGTTATATTCCCGATGCTGGATGTATGTTCCTTTCTCTTTTGTTATCCGGATTTTTTCACCTTGCATCCACAGCAAGGATGCTCCCTCAAAGAAGCCGCCATCGTCGCGTCTGTCCTCGCGCGGACCAAAATACCTGTCCTGCATGCGTCCGCTGCACTGATCCGGATCGCCGAAATGGACTACTCAGGTATGTTCGCGCCATCCGTATCTCTGAACTCCACCAACGTGCACCAGGGCCCAACTCCCTTTTCATCCGCGTGCTCGTGGACAAAAAATTTGAGCTACCATACAAGGTCGTCGACGCGCTCGTCTTCCACTTCATCCGCCTCTCCAATACGTATAAGGCGCGTACTCGCGGCGACGCTGAAGCCCTTCCCGTGCTCTGGCATCAAAGTCTGCTTGTATTCGCCCAACGGTTCGTACGATTCTTCAGCCGACTACACAAAGCTAATAAGTTCGCTGCAATAGGTACGCGTCGGATCTAACTCCAGATCAAAAGGACGCACTTCTAGATGTTGTCCGAGCCACTCCCCATGCACAAATCGGGCCTGAAATTCGGCGGGAGTTGGTCAATTCGGTGGTGCGTGGCGCTCCAAGGGCCACAGATGGTGATATCGAGATGATGTGACCTATATATATCATTTTTCTCGATGTGGGCCTAAGACGCTAAACTCGTTTCTCCTTCATTACTATATATTAAGAGGCTAGAGCCCCCTGGACGCTACCTGCTAAGTTACCTCCGCCGTAAAGTAAATCAATCCTCAAAATTTGTGAATTTCGCTCCTTTTTATAAGGTAAAATCAATGTCCGCAGTTTAATACTTAGCTCCGTCGTAAAGTAAATCATGCACCGCGAGAAAACATTTTTGGGCTGAGTACCAGTTTCACCACTAGAATCTTCAACCAACCACCGGAACAGCTGGGATAAGCAACTACCGACAATTTCTTGGCCAACTTCGCTCCGCCATACAGTAAATCAAGGCCCTGGAAGCCGAAAATTGTAAGGCAAATCAACTGGGATTTTGGATTTTCGGCGCGTACCAAGGCGGCCGCGTGGCGTGGGAGGGAATATGTCATTGTCAATCTGTCAATCAGGTGGCGCTGTCGCGCATCAGGAGTTCAGAAGGGATGAATTACTAATATTGATCAATGATCACTTTCTTTTGATGGCGCATTTCGGGTGCCGTTGACCACCTTATTGGTCTTCTTCAGGAAGCAGTTCCAACATATGGATATGATGATGTGAAGTGGCCGAATTTTTTAGGGCCAACTGAATGCCCAGTGAAGTTGGCGATACATCCCCTTTTTAATTGGGCAAATGACATGCACGTGCAAAATGATCGAAATGTCAGTTTCGATTTTTACTGGCCTCAAGTCCTCGAGTCTGGTACAAACCACTACTTAGATACCATTCAAAGTGCCATGGGACAATCGAACTGTTTTTCCAAGAGGATTTGCGCATGCCAGTCGTTTTCGATCGATAGTACAAGTTACAGAAAAATGCGAAACTACAAGTTTGGAGGATTTGAGCCTGTTGCAAGTTTAGTGGGCTCAAAACGTCCTATCTTACTTTTATGCACGTATCTTCGATATCCATGGCTTGATTACTTGATCAGCAATTTGAAGTCCATTCTTCTCCATGAAGAACATGTGTCCGTTGCCTGGTGCACAATTAAGCCTATGTAAAATGTGATTATTGGAACACTTGCCATGGATCCCGACATCTCCCAGGTGAATGTGCTCCACCGACACACCCGCAGATCTCAGATAATCGACGGTGCAATTGTCGTAGACAGCGTGGTAGCTGGCCTCTGAAGTCACAACTAGTACGGGGATGTTGACGAGGTTGACCAATTTCCGCGGGGGCTGCGCTTGTTGGAAGCAAGTGAACCCCGGAATTTCGCTGCGAGGCTCCTCAGTTTCAAACTTTCAACCTGCTAATTATGGACGTACCTGACCACGACACGAGCAATATCAGATGCCTCAGTAATCGGCGGGTCGTAGGCAACAGGGATATCAGTCACGCCGTATATGCGAGCAGGCGTGAAGGGCGGAAATATAGCATTGATAAACGGCGGACCATATGGTTCGAGTGCTACGATGCCCTTGACCTGGGTTGGGCGCGAATCACCCAGGATCCAGCCAAACTCCCCGGCCTGGGAATGTGTCATCAATATAACAGGCTAAGGCTCTGTCAGGACACAGGTGCGGGAGTCATTTAAATCAGCATACACCAATTTGGTCCAGAAGGAGGGAGCCAGCATTTTTTATTTTCTGTGCCTCTTCCGTGGAAGAATTGAGACTCGGAACGGTCGACGCATAGAATTTGTCAAACACAGGGTCTCCAATGGATCCGTTGCCTTGTTTTCCGCAGATCAATTTGGATTGCTGAGCGGTTGCGGCGCCACGTACCTGGCCACTGAGTATGGAGAATGGCCTGGGGCCATAGTTTGTATAGCTGGACCGCTGTGAAGTGAGATTCTACGGTGAAGGTGTCAAAGACAGAGAGCACGCCGTCGACACCGGGCTGCCAGGGAGACCGGCCTCTTGACGGTTGATCGACGATGTACAACTACCAGAAAGAACAAATCAATCAGAAGTACGAGTGCACAAAACGGTTGATATTACCTCGTATCCTTTGCTCAGGAAATAATCTGCCCAGCCGAGGGCCCCGTCGGGGGTATTCAAGAGATTTGTTCCCGTCATTCCTTGACCATGGATGAAGAGTATCGGAAGAGGTTGGGTGACCTCCGCGGGGGTAAGGTGCTCTACATACATTTGATCTGCGGCAATGGTCGAGTTGCCCTGAGGAGTATAGGTCTGACCAACATAAAGGTAAGTCCGGCGATGTAGAGTTCCCTGCTGCGCCAGAGTCCCAGAAAGACAGGAGAACGAAACGAGCAGAGCCGTGAATATGGTCAGCATTCTTGGGATGACGTCTGGCGGTCATCTGGATTAAATACTGGGCATCGAAGCGACTCGGAGTGCCGTCGTGGTTCCTTCTTTACCTGATCATGAGCCAAGATTGAGTCACAAGACCGAATCTGTCGAATTGGCAATAATTGAGTAAAAGAATCCTCGGTCAAGTCAAGGAGCCTAACAAGCAACGTTATAAAGGCACAATGGTCAAGGGCAGTCAATATTACTCGCACGCGGAAAATACAATACTTTTGAGCGAGAGATGATCACGAGGAACGTCCCCCGTTCCGTTTCCCATGCTTCCCTTCTGCTGCTGGCGCGGCCCGAATGGCACCCATAACATCCGCAAGACCTGCGTCGAGAACTTTTTCCTTACCAGATGGCAAGAGCATGGTTCCCGGCTCCACGCTTCCACCCAGCGCAGCCTTCTTAACTTTTCTGCCCATCGCAGCGCCGAAAAGCTCTTCAATCTCATCTCCCCCGACATCGCGTTTCCGTTTCTTGCGCTCCTTGCTAGGGATCCTTACCTCGACCACTTGACTGGCTAACGCGGTCACTTTGGACAGCTCAGCAGGCCTATTGCGGTCGGTCTGCATTGTTCGCCACTCGTCGGGCCGCCGTTGCAAAAGGTACAGGTTGAGGTTCCTAGCAAAGAATTTGCCGTAATATGAACCAGCAAGGAACTGCTCCTGGGGTATCAGAGAGCGCGCAATCTTCTCCTGTGTACACAGTAAGTATCTCCGCAGAGAACACGGTCGGAGTGAGTTTAACCTTGAGGTAAGTGTCCGAAAATGCCCAACACCTGTCCCCAACTCTGCTGCCAATACGATCATCGACGAGTAGGTGGTAGCTGCCTATGAAGGAAAGGACGAATTGTCGTTTAACTTTGAGAGGGACCGTTGCCGAGTCAAGCAGAGCGTCGAGCACTCGTGAACCGGCGGCGTGGTGTGCGATCACAAGCATCTGTTCCATGGGCAACGCGTTTAGACTTGTAGAAAATGTAAGTCGCTGGCGAAGACCCTGAAAAAGCCCGCTACCTTTCAGTAACTAACTGATTGTGAGGCTCGGGGAGCCGCAACAAAGATTGCAAGAGGACAGCCCCTTGAACCTTCTGTTCATTGTGATTACTGTCCTTCTGTTCCCCATCTGTTACGGTCGGTTCCAATTCCTACGACACGTCAATAAGAATCTACGTGAGGCAGTGTTCCTCTAACCCGGGGTGTCTGCAAATGCAAGACGCAAGGAACCAGCAGTTTATGGTCCTCCGGGGTATCCATCTGAAACGCCATAGAAACAGCCTGAGGAGACGATGAGTCATGAATAAGCATAACGGAACGGTCCGACCTCTGTTATTTCAGCGCCACAGGCCTTGAGAATCGCAGCACGATCAATTGCCGCACGCAAGACTCCGGTCCGCGAGGTTTCTTTATGGACGATGTCAACTCCAATGATAAACCGCTTCTGGAACGAAGGCTCACGTATGGTTTTGCCCCAGGTATTTTGCAGCTCTGTGCATGCTTCAGTCAACTGGGCCACGTCAACCCGGTCCAGTGTCTTGGCCAAAACGAAATTCGCAACTGGATGTGAAGCTATTCTCGGCAAGTTGCTCTTGAAGTACGTCGTCCAGAGTAAGGAAAAGGCGGGCCCTGGACACCTGCTGACGATGGTTTCCAGAAGATGGGACGAAGTTGGATCTCGGAGGAGAGTGTTGAGATAATCGGACACGGGGGGCGTCCCGGTAGGGTCGTCACCTATTTGATTATCAGCATGAATTTTTTTTTCCAAAAAAAAAATTGTCGTACGTGAAAAAGATATTAATCCCACCAAGACCCTGTCCATAAGTGAGTCGGAGTCCTCAGTCATTTTTTGATCTGCTTCTACTGCGAGTAGCATCTAAAAATGTTCATCGAACTGACAAGAAGTAAGAGAAACTTCAGACCTGCAACGTCGGACTGGCAACTTTGTCGGCGGCGAGTGCTCTGGTTTCATTGCCGTCAAGGTTATTTCGGACAACCTGGACAAATTTACGAGCGGCTCGCGTGAATATCTCCGGGGTGCCTTCAACAGCAGAGTCTCCATCTTCAACGTCTTTGAAAACCGATTTCAAAGGTCCCTGTTTGGCTTTCCACGTTGCGCTCTTCTTGGATCGCATGGCGTTCCGAGCGGTTTCTTGTGATGTCGCTAGATTGGGTGACAAAAGGAGAAGGAGTGCGCGGATAACGTGAGAGGCGAAAGGATCCATAACCAGGGAGGCAAAAACCGGAACGAGTTCCTCGACGCTCTCAGTAAGATTAGATTGCAAGGGAATACAGAAGCACAATCTCACCTCGCACACGTCTACTATCAGCTGTGTTAATGTTCGCAGTTCGCCTTTCTCCGAGGACTCAGGAACCGTTGGTAATATTCCTCGTTGCTGTTGAGACTTAGAACGCTGGTAGTATGGTAAAAATATCTCACTTCTCTGGAAACGGTTCGAGTTGCCACAGTAAATAGCGTTTGGCATACGTGCGAAGCAAAACGATGTTTGACCAAAACGTCGTATCTGAGCACCACATAACTTGAAAAAAAGAAACTCGCATCTTTAGTGGGATTCACTCACGAGCCCATTAAACTGTCAACGAAAACGCGACGCACAAAATCGTCCATGGAATAAGCCATTCGTTCCAAGACGAGTGAACAATCAGGATCAGTAGCAAGCTGCTTTTCTTTCCCGACCATCTCTGAGAGAGCAGCGACGAGGAACATTCGTCTTTCTTCGTTTTATTAGCCTAGGGATTCGGGGCCATGAAATACACGTTGCACCTTCGTTCGGTTCATTGTCTTCATCGCCGATTCCCGACTCCGCAGCGGTATTTTGCCAGTCTCGAATCTGTATATCAACGGTACGGAAGTACGCCTTGACATCGACATCAACATATCCGAATGGTGCTTCTGCGTTCACGTCGTCGTCCTTTTGACCAGGAACAATCCAGGCAGGTGCGGGCTCTTCCTCGGGCACATATTCTGGCTCACGATGTGGTTCCTGGACGGGGGGTTGCCATTCCGGTTCTGGCTTTTTCTTCTTGCCTCTCTTCCGATGTTCCTTGGGCATGGTAAAGAGAAATAAATTCTTTATTGAAGGATGTTTGGCTTGGGCTTGGCTCGCGCTTGTATCGAGCCTTCACGGTATGCATCCTGATGCGGTTGTCCAATACAACTTGGCGGGTGCGAAGCCTGACTTGGCCTGACTCCTGAAATGTCATTCGCGTCCGAAGATCGACTCAGACATGGATCGCTCCTTTCTTAAAATCTGAAGACGAGGTCTAGTTATTCCACCTCAGGCGCAGCTTCCGTACAAAACGACATGAGTTCTTTTGGCTTGATTCGTGGCATGCGATCTGGCCGTGGTCGAGGGCGGGGTGGTCATAGTGGTGACAGAAGCAATGTCTCAAGGTGGGCCGCGTTTTTCTTTCATCTGCGTATAGCGCATCCTCATCTATTACCTCAGTCGACAAGCCCCTTCCGCCTCCTTTGGACAAGCCTTGGCCTTCATTACTTCGCTCAAACTCAGTGAGTTGGAAAAGCAGCGACTCGCATTCGAAGCGCATTCTGCAGTTATCGAAAAGGCTGCTGCTTTCTCGGACGATCTTCCTGGAAAAGTCCAGCTTCTCCTGGACGCTGTTCGGTCTTGGCGCGGCTCGGGTGCCACGGACTCTACGTCGGTCATTGGCGGCACATTAGACTTGGCTAGCATCGATTTGTGGTTACTCCAAGCACGCAAGGATCCCGGGTTTAGCCCTGATGTCGTGAAGGAGTGGGCAGACACTCTGGAAGCGTATCTCCGCCGTAATATGACGAAGCTGGAGTTTGCGAAACTTTTCGGTCACTTGTTCAACGAGTGGCTCTCCAGCGGTGACTCCGTGACGCCCCAGGACTCTGTTATCGGTGCTACGACACCACGGAAGTCTTCAGAGGAGTACGTGGAGATCGGGCGAGTGGAAATGTTCCAACAGCAGGAACGACTTAAATCAATCATATTTGAATCAAAAGTTGTCGATATGGCCGCCCTCGTCGGTTATCTGGATGGTCTGTTTTCTGACAGCACCTCGGCCGAGGTGCTGGACAACATGCGTCGAGGGATGCGGGAGTTTGGAGAGGACTTGGAAAGTCGTGTCATCACTGGAGACGATATGCGATGGGTCGTCAAGTCCCTTCTTGCCTCAGACCTTATGGTTGAGGAAAAACGTAACACTCTCCGCGAGTTTACCCAAAATTCTACTGTGCTCGACGAGTTGGCAACGGTAATGACGATGCGACTCGGCAGCCTCGAAGCATGGTCTTGGCCCAAGCAGGGTGTGCAGGTAGACATGCGCAGACACCTGAATGGAAAGTACCGAGCCTTCACGGATCCGGACGTCATCGGTATGTGGTTCTCTATCGTCTTTTTTTTTTTGTATTTGCTGACGCAGAAACCCTTCGCAGATGCCTTGTTCGTCCACTACATCGGGATCATGTGGCAAGTAAGTCCAATACGTCTTGCCTGTTTCTCTCAATTCTAACTGGTTCCAAGGTCAAGTTCAAACAAGATTGCTTGGATATATTTTCGTCGAAGGCGTGGAAACAGGAGTTCCCGCCTTTTTCGAGGGCACAAAATCTCGATCGCCAAACTCATTTTGCAGAGCAGGCTGCAAACAGTATTCACTCGCACCGTCAGACTTTGCGCCGAAACCATTTCCTTGGCGGCCAACTTGCTAGCCATGTCGACTCCACCTCCTCATATGACGATTGGGGCAATGTCGATAAGACACAGCTTCCGGCGTCCCATGTGAAGCAGGAGTTGCTTCATTTGGTGGCAACAGAATGCTATCTCAACGCCACCTTGCATGGTGCTTCACTTATAATTTGCACGGACCTGGAATGGTTCGGCCCGTCGCTCGCCTTCGACACCATCCTCACATGCCTCTCGTTCTTTGGAGTGTCCCAGAAATGGCTTGACTTTTTCAAAACATTTCTCCAGGTTCCACTCCTCTTCAAGGATGACAAGCCCGGTGATGCTCCTCGTGTTCGTCTATGCGGGACCCCCATTTCTTATGCACTGAGCACGTTCTTCGGCGAAGCTGTCCTATTCTGTGCGGATATCGCCGTGAATAAGTCTGCGGATGGGCTCTTCCTTTACCGCATCCACGATGACATCTGGTTCTGGGATTCCAATACTGCCAAGTGCATGGCGGCCTGGACGGAGCTCAAAAAGGTGGGTACTTGGTGACATTTGGACACTTTAGATCACTGACATCTAGCCAGTATGCTGCATTGACTGGTTTGACGTTCAACGAGAGCAAGACTGGTTCGGCATGTGTCGGAGCAGATATCCCTCCCGACTTTCCCGCTGGCGAGGTCCGATGGGGGTTCTTGAAGTTCGACTCCGCCCAGTCGCGGTTCGTCATTGATCAAACGGAGGTCGACAAGCATATTGTAGAGCTTCGCCGGCAACTGTCCGCTACCAAGTCAGTGTTCGGCTGGATCAATGCATACAACAAGTATATGGCGTTCTTCTCACGCAACTTCGGGGCGCGTCCTACTGTCTCCTTTGGGCCCGCCTTGTGCCTCGGGCAGACTCATGTCGACGACATGATCGACACACTCGCTCGAATCCAGCGTGAGCTCTTCCCTACCTCGTCAGGTGCTGTCGGTCATCTCCGGACTGTCATTGGGGAACGGTTCGGCGTCCATGATCTCCCCGACGGGTATTTCTACTTCCCCATCGCGAGGTGAGTACTTTGTTGCACTAGTCATTTCAATCCGCTAATAGGATCTCCAGTGGTGGAATGGAACTGAGAAACCCGCTGATTGAGCTGCTTGCCGTGCGCGATTCCTTTGGGCCTGACCCGGCATCCGAATTCTCCAAGCAGATGGAAAAGGATGCAGACACGTATCGTTTCTTGTACGATAGATGGAATTCGAGCGAGGCAATCTCCCGCTTGTCCGACACGTCATTCCCGCCCTTCGACGATTACATTGCATATCGCGAAACTGGATTGCAAGAATGGAGAAATCGGTATTGCGAATTGATGAGCACCGCGAGGCCGAAGGAGTTGAGGGTACCGCTGACTCTGCAGGCTCAGCATTGGACGGGCATGGACTTTTACGACCGTTGGGTGCTGTCCTTGTATGGGTATGTTTTTCCTATTCCCTTTGGTGGCGCTCCGCTGATCTGTTGTCGAACAGGGATCAGTTGTTCAAAAAATTCGGAAGCCTGGAGGCTGTCGACCCGACCCTTATCCCGGTCGGGCTTGTTCATCTCTTCCGAGGGAGCCGACACCAGTGGGACCAGTAAACCTACAGTATTATAGTATTGTAAGAAAATACCATCCAGGGCGAAACCCATGGAGGAATTGTAATGGGCGAGGAACGAGCCGGTTTTCATTACAGCGTCTGTCTAGAGAGACTATGGAGGAATAGTCGGTGCAGCGACTTCAAAGTATCCATATCCACAGGCTCCATATCTGATATTTTTCGTGTACATTGATGTCATCCTCATGAATTCCGACACGTCGCGGCCGGGGTGCACGCTTGCCGACATGATGGCAGAGAATTTGGGGTCTTGGAGGTCCTGCCTTGTAGTTCGAAACGCAGCGCAGAGACTGATCCATGGCGCGTGAATCGGGGCCAACATGGCGCATTCCGAGCATCGGCGTGAGTTCTACACCCGTGGAGTAGCATCACTATAGCATGGAAGGATGTAGGACTCAACTTGGATAGCTTGCATTGTTGCTTACCTCTGCAACGATAGTAACTTAATTGAAGAAAATATCAGTCAAAAGCCGCACTGATTCTCCATTCCCTACTACCAGCCTACACAACCTCCCACCCAAAGTCCTATCGCTAACCGAATATAAGCAACGAACGAATATCCGCCGGAAAGTCACCGTTCAGAAAACAGATCATCTCGCCGTACGAATCTCTGTCCAGGAACGACGAAAGCACTTTCACCATACTGAATTCCGATCTCAGTGCAGCTGCCACCTCCAGCCTCCCTTCCTTCAGGTCCTTCAAACGTCGTGGACGATACTCAGCATGTCGCTTCGGTGACACGATGTCGACACTTTCTAGGTCGCCGGATCCCGGGCCCTGATACCTCCAGCGCGATGCTATGAAGCGAAGTAACGCTGGATTGCTGAAAGATTGGCCGTGGCTCTCCAGCCGGATATTCTGCAAGTGCGGGACTAGGCCGGAACATCCGGTCTGTTGTGCAAGAGCACCCAGGAGTTCATCGTTGATGATGTCGTGCTCCACGTCTGCCCGGGACAGCGAAACATCCAAATGTGTTAGGGAAGGGACAACCCTAAGACATTCGATAAGTTGCCGAGTGTTGAACGGAAGATACGCCAGGTGGAGAGTTTTCAAGGGTACCTGTAACTCTCCCAGGAAATCGATGAATCTGGTATGTCCATCGGACCAGTAGTACGCGTGGCCTGGGCCTGGAGCTGCTACATTCCAGGCGACTCTCAGCGACTGGAGCCCGGTTAGAGAAAGAGCGCCCAGAAAGGACATGAGTCTCGTTTCTTGACGCCCAGTTTCTCCACCATACATGGTGAGCCCCAAATGCTCTAGGTGGGGAAGAACAAGGCGTTGTTCGCAACCGATCGAGCTGAATACGCAGATCGCATTCATGGTACACCGCCTGAGGCTTACACCCTGCTTCAAGATCCGAAGACATTCGTCGAGTGTCGGGATCGTGATGAGAAACAAATCCAGCTCTGTGACTTGGGCCCAATTTAGACCTAAATCACCGATGGCGAGGGTGCTCGGCCCCACTGTTTCCACTGTGAGGGACCTCAGGGTGGGGAAACTGTTTGGCTGAGCCCCCCATAAGGGAGTCAAACTGGCGCCTGGTGCAAGGAGGCTAACGTCACGCCAGCGGGGAGATGATGGGAGGATACACTGAATCAAAGGGGTGCATGTGGCGTCGAAGACTGGATAATTTAAACGCAATTTGAACGAAAGTGGTAGATTGCGAGACCGCTCTATCCACTGCTGCATAGAAAATATGAGGAAATCGCGCTTTTCCGGGTGTGGCAATGGCCGGAGATCGAGCGTGAAGGAGTTCCAGAGTTGCGGGGTCTGAAGAGCTAGTTCTCTCCATGCCCGGCAGATCTTGAGAAGCATTGTGGGCCCCTCGGTCGACTTGCCGATGGGACAGTACATCCCACAGAAATGCAGGAAGACCTCGACCCGCAATTCGACGGGGAAAGCTGTAGAGAGCGTGTCGCTCGGAGAGTCCATGAAACGGATGCCAGTTCCATTCCGGCCAGAGTTGATTCTGGAGACAGGGGAGACCTATGTAACAGGAGATATGAGAGGGAGTAGATTCAAGGACGCGATGTGGCGAATACCTTTCCAGTCCAAACTGAATCGTCATGATTGGGTCCTTCGCCTTGTAGACTCTGGGATTCGCGTCTGCGGCAGGAAAGAGATTGGCGGCGGCGGACGAAGGAAGTATCCGTGGGTGGGTGAGAGATCGTCATAAGTCGTGAGTTATGGCCAGATTAAAGGACGCTTTAAGTAAAGAACGAGAACAATGGAATTGGATTCATGAATAAGCAGTTGCGACGAGAAATAAGGGGCCTAGTTGGGTGGGTCCCTAGAACCAAGGGGACACACAGGTGCCCCAACAGCCGGACATATATATCTTGTTCTTGCTTGACGACGTCATGTTCCCAGGTTGCACCACGCGGCAAACAATATTGGACGATCGGTGTCCAAAGGCCACTCCATTGTGTGGCTTCAAGCGGTAGGCAACCTTATTGAAGACAATACAGAGTGTAAAGGCCCCGTGGACCGCACCTGCCTGAGAGAGCCCAAAAAGGGAACTGGGTGCCAGTGAGTAATCCAAGCCGGACGAGTTCGGACAAGCCAAAAAAAATGTACTACATACACAATACATGTACCTCGTTCCCCTTGAAATGCAAAAACCACTGGGGAATGGCGGCGATCCGGTAGCGGCGGCGGGGAACACCGCATGCACTCAGCCGGTATGCACGAAGTCGGTGACAAAAGAAACCTGGTAAATACGCCTATTTCGTTCGGAGCAACAGAAATTCAAATTATAACCTCCAGCATAGCCTCCACGTCGTAACTACAATTCAGGACACCACTCATTCATGCTCAGCGCCAAAGCAAAGCGTCTAGCTTTCAGAATTCCGGGGACATGAATGTAACAGCAACACGTGTGTGTTCATCTCCGCCCAAGACGAAAGCTAGAAGAATTTCCCAAAGTCGTACTCCTCTCCTGTAGCACCAGCCACTTTTAGTGACGAGGACTTTGTCTTCGTCGTGATCACGGTGTTAGCGACCTTCCGATCCTTCTTAGGTGCTGCGGTCTTCAGAGACTTCTCCTTCGCAGCTGCGACAGTGGAGGTAGCAGGCTTCCGCGCGAGAGGGCCAGCAGAACGAGCCTGTTTGGAGGTTTTGGGGTCCGGTCCGAAAGAGACCTTTTTGCGCGGCGGGGGTGCCTTTTCTGCGACGCGTTTTCTTTTTTGTTTTCCTGAGAGCACTACCTGTGGCTCTTCTGTCTCCTCTTCCTCGTCGCCATCGCCGTCGTCGTCCATATGTTCGTCGACTTCATCATCCTCATCTTCCTGCTCGTCATCTTGGTCATCCTCAAGTTCGACTTCTTTCTCGGGGGGTGTTGGCGCCCAAGGCTCCTCTACCGAGGCCTTGCGAGTCTCAATAACACCACAGATGAACTTGACGAGACCTCGAGCCTTCCGCAGGTCCTTCCGGGTCTGCAGAGTCGCTAAGATCGCATCATCGGCTGATGACGGTGCTGTCGAAGCGGGCGGGACCGTATACCGGGGGAGTTTGCCAATGCTCCAGTCGCGTAATACAATGCGGGCGGCGCCTGTGAGATCTAATTCTCCTTTCTAGAGTGTCGAGTCAATTTCGCTAAGGCCAGCTATTAAGTATGCAGATAGATGTACCTTCTTCACTAGTTGATGTGCCCGAGCAACACAGGACAGGAAAGCATCGGTATCGCGTGCGGAGAAGGCAGGCAGGCTGTAGAGTAGCATCAGATCCTCGGTGTTAGCACGGGAGACGATGTGCTTGACTGGAGGCGCAGTTAGATACTCTCTGAGGTGAGGGAAGATGATATTCACCAGCTAGGACCGGATCCTTCAAACGGTCTATTCGACCCTTACTCCTAATGAGGATATCGCGCGCACGGATGCTCTCGATATCCTCAACATTCTCAGTGTCTGCGTCTTCGTCGGGAGCGTCGGCGGTCCACGAAAACCCAGGGGTATCAACGAGACGAATCTGTTTGCCCTTAATCTCGAGCGTGACCTCTTGGGCATGCGTAGTCGTTGTGGGGCCCCGCGAGGACGTCGCCAAGGTGTAGACAGGAAGCGCGGATTTCCGCAGCAGAGAATTGACGAGGGAACTTTTCCCCACCTAATTCACAGTCAGTGGCCGAAGCTCGAGCCTTCATGCAGACGCACATTGGTAAAACCGACAATGGCGACACACAGAGGCTCATCTACCGCCTTCTGTTCCGCCCATTCGCCCAGGCGTTGCAAAATAGAGTCCGCACCCAATGCGTCGTCCGATCGCGCTTTCGCTTTCGCTTTCCCTTTACCTTTTTCTTTGATGACGAGCTCGGGGCCGGCAGGTAGGAAGGAGGAAGCTGCACGGAAGGGCACAGTCGGATGGTGTTCTCGTAGATATGTTGCCCACGAAGCGACAGATTCACGCGGACATGTATCTGAGTTTATTGAATATACATGGAAAGATTGAGAGACGACGCGGCGCACCAATTTTATTCAGTACGAGGAGGACATGCTGGCCAGGCTTCGCACGGACCAACTCCTCCAGGTGGGCACTCCGGTAAGGGAGGGGGTCTCGGGCGTCGAGAACCTCGATGACGACATCCGCTGCGTCCAAAACCGCCTTCAAAGTTGGTAGGTCGCGGTTGATGAGCACAGGGGTCTCCTCCTCCTCTTCAACCTCCTCGACCTCCGCGGGGACCTCCCTCGGCTTGAGTTTCGTGTTGTCGAGCCGTTTCGCACTAAGACTCGCAATGCCGTCGAAACCCTGGGCCAATCCCAGCGCTTTGACCTCAGCAAATACTTCGTCGTTCGCATCGTCATTGTCAGAGCCAGCGTCGTCCATCTCTTCGTCCTCGACATCGCTGTCCGCCGTCTTCTTGACTTTCTTCTGATCCTTTCTGCGCTGCTTTTCCTCCGCAGCCTGCAACGGAATGGAGGTGAGCACCTCGCAATGTCATAGGTGTAGAGACACGCACTACCCGACGCTGGTCTGCAATTTCAGCTAGAATTTGATCCTTGTACGGGAAGTTATTGGGAATGCCTGGGTCCTTTTTGTGTTCTATATCGCCAGTGATCAACAATGCACCGAGTGAGGAGCCGGAAGAACGCACTGGACTTCCACTGAGGGTTCTTTTTCGCAGCCTTGACCTTTTTCTTCCTGCTTTCCCGCACTTTGTGCAAGATCTTTTTGCGTTCATTTGTGGATCCGCGATTGCTCGTCTCTATGTTCAACGGTGAGGAGACACCTTTCAAATGTTTGATAGATCATACTTTTTCGTATCCGCGGCATATTGGCTTGCGAGGCGAGGGTTTGCAAAAGGCGGAAGGCTTATACAAACGAAAACTTAGGCGCTTATACACAACTTCCCAAAATGGTCTTCATTGGTTTCTCAGGCAAAATCACTTTCTGCAAACTCATAAGCTCTGTGTACCTTCACTTTCTGCGAGACATTTTTGGGTCTTTACATGAGCTCTCCAAAGCTGTCGAAAAAAAGAATGTATTGGTTGATGTACAGTACGTAAATACAGCAGAAGAGGCGCCGATAAGCATCACAGCACTGACTTACCATCAAACCAAAGACGCTTCGTTAGGCGCCCGCCCGGTGGGCTATATAGGCGACGCCATTCGAAGGAAAATTTGCTGGGCTACGAATGCTGTATAGCTGTCCATTTTCACCACTTTCCAAGGCAGCATTGGCCGGTGTAGGGACAGACTCTTGTACTTGCAAACCAAAACATAGGGAGACAAGAAAGCGATGACGGGTACAGGAAAACAGTTGCGATGGAAAACTTGAAAACTTGGGATCATTTGCTATCGAATAGGGTCCGGTTCTTCACGGGATTTTGTAGAAAATGAAAAATTTGGGAACTTGAGGCGCCACGAAACCGGAAACCTCTTCATCACTTGGTTACTTGACCTCTTCTTGCCCGTCCATTTTATTGCCCTTTGACCGCCTGCAACGACGACCAACAGCGCGGTATGATTTACCAACGAGCATCCCCGGCTACGGGAGCAGCCGCCGGCGGGTCGTAATCCCTTCTCGGGCTGCTGCCTCTTGGAGGGCTCCTGGAGTAGCTCCTGCGGCGCCTGTCGGGGGAGTAGCGGCCGCCTCTGGAAGGCGGCGGGCTGCGACGTTCACGCCAATCCCTGCTGTCCCGACCGTAAGGGTCGCGGTCCCTGTCACGGCGATAGTCCCGCTCGCGGGGGTCCCGGTCGCGATACGAGTCCCTGGAATCTCTTCCATGGTACGAGTCACGTGTACCGGAGCGACGATGTCCCATGTATTCGCCGGGTGTCGGGGCATGAGGACGGTCGGTGACGGAGTAGTCAACACGGATACGACGCCCATTGAGGTCCTGAGAAATGATCATGAATAGATGATACGCGATCGCAAGAAAGCCAGCTTACCACTCCGTTCAACTCTTGAATGCACCGAGTAGCATCTTCAACGGTGGCCATTTTAATAAAACCAAACCCGCGGGATCGATCGGACTGCTTTTGTATCCGTGAGTACTGTTACAAGACCGAAAGACAGCAGCAGAACGACCGACCCTTTGATCATACACGATGGTGACTTTTTCAACCCTCCCGAAACGACTAAACTCGTCGTCGAGGTCGCGCTCCTGGGTGCGAATGCTCAGGCCAAACACACCGAGAACATTGGAAGGATTGGGTGCCTGCTGAGACTCGTAAGCATTGTTCGCAAAAAATGGGCTGTGTGACTTTCAACGCACAATTGGGGCATGAGTGGGACGACGCGGGGCCGGAGGGGATCTGCGACGGTAAGGACTACGATAACCTTCGCGGGGTGCGCTGCGCGCAGCTGGGCTGCGGGAGCGGGTACGGCCGCGGGGAACATCAGTAGGCAATGGGGGAGGGGCATTGTTGTAGTCGTCGGAATAAGGGTCGACCGGGGGTGGGTTTTCAGCGTACTGACGTCTATGAGCCAAGGGAACGAGCAGACGAAAACGGATGACTTGCCATGGTCGTGGTTCAAGAGAAGGAGCTGTTTGCGTTTGTTGATAGTTTGCTCAGCCCTTGACAGCCTCTCCAGCCTGGCGCTACTCTAGCTCTCTGCTGAGAAAAAAAAAGACGGGTCTAGGTCAAACTCATGGATAGAGATTTTAGAATGAATATTCACCTCAGACCCGTCGAGGAGCGAGAAAGAAGTGAGCTGCCGGAGTTTGAAAGAGTGGCTGTGTGTCGGCCGTGGATGCCGAATCGGCCTGCTGCACAGTTTTGTCCCAAACAGGACACATCAAGAGACTGAACCAATAATCTCTCTCCGCAAGTCATGGTGAGCTCGCCGTTCAGCGCGGTCTCGGGCCTTAAGCTGATGCTCCTGTTCTCTAGGGTATCGACATCGCCCACCACCACGTCAAGAAGGGCAACAGGACCGCCCCCAAGAGCGAGGACCCATATCTCCTCCTCCTCGTCAAGGTATGCAGCCCAATTTTTTGGCCTCGATTATTTCAGCTCATGGTCCTCGTCAGCTTTACCGGTTCTTGGCGCGTCGCACAGATGCCAGCTTCAACAAGGTCATCCTCCACCGCCTCTTCCTCTCCAAGATGAACCGCGCGCCGTTGTCCCTGTCGCGGATTGTCAAGGAGACTTCCAACGCCGTCGACCTCCCCAACAAAATCATCGTCTCCGTCGGCACGGTCACGGACGATATCCGCCTGGTTGAGGTCCCCAAGCTCACCATTGCCGCTCTGCGCTTCACCCGCGCAGCAAAAGAGCGCATCCTCAACGCCGGCGGCGAGGCACTGACGCTCGACCAGCTCGCTATGCGGGCACCCACCGGTGCTAACACCGTCCTGCTGCGCGGCAAGAAAACCGCCCGGGAGGCAAACAAGCACTTTGGCATGGGTCCGTCCTGCTTGCTCATATTTTTTTCTTGTCGGCTAATGGAAACCCCTTAGGGCCCCACAAGCACAAGAAGCCTTACACCATCTCGAAGGGTCGCAAAGTATGTGATATTCGCACTTTTTTTACTACCTTTTTTTTATAACTCATCGTTCTCGCAATAGTTCGAACAAGCTCGTGGACGCAGAAAGTCCAAGGGTTTCAAGGTCTAAGCGACCTTGCGCCCAAAATCCTCCGGCTTCGGGAGGGCATGTCCGGGTCGGAGATCAAGGTGGTACTTGCTATATGTGTTATGCCAGGCTACTTTACACTCTCTTTGTATGCACGTCTCATCCTCTCTTGCATGCCCTAACACATACTCGTACCCCACGTCCCTAAGCCCCATGAGACTCGATTCTGCGATGTGATGCTCGTTTCGCCGCGTCGCTGGCGGACACCCATTTTTTCGGCGGAGGAGCCGGTGGAGCTGCTATTTGCGGGGCCTCGGCTTTCGAATTTGCCCTTCTTCGCGCTAAATCGTACTTGCGCGCCGCGTCGCTCGCCTTCACCCAGACGTTCCCATTCACTGCCGGTTCCACGGGTAGTCGCGTGATTTTAATGCTCAGTGCCCCCGCACCTGGCCGTATTGCAACAACGTCGTCCGACTTCCCTACATCCGCCTCGTTCAGCTCTGAAGGTGCCTCTGAACTGGGCGTCATAATACTGGAGGGGTTGTCGGAAGTTGGGGATGGTGATGATGCTGGGTCAATGAGACTTCGGAAGGCAGCCTCGGCGTCCACACCGCCGCTAAGCGAGGCCGCCTTCAGTGTTGCGGCCTGTTCATGTTCCAGATCCAGTCGGAGGCTCTGATGATTTATCGTCGCAGGTATTGGGATGTCCCTCCTCAACCGTCGCTGTAGCCGTTCGCGGGCTAACGCGTGCTCGAACTCCTCCTTCGCCAGTGCCTTCATGGCCGCCGCCTCGCTGTGGAACTCCTCCACCAACCGCGCGCGCTCCGTCTCCTCCAAGTCTCCCATCCCACGGATGCTTTGAATTTTACGTTCAAGCCGATCCTTGGCTTCCTGAATCATGGGCTTGAATCCGTCCTCAATAATCTGCTTCCGAAGCTCCTTCCACTCTTCGTCTGGCTCATCGTCGTAGTTGAAAGAAAGCAGCGGGATCACGGGGGAATGCTCGCGCGTGCCGGGCGAGGATGTCGTGGCGGCCATCGAAACGAGACGTAAAACAATCGTGGGGCGCGGGTGAGAATCGAAGGCACAATGAACCTCGGGACAGAGTCCGCGCTCCCGAGATTATAAGACGCCGTCCTCGTGTTCACAAAGTTAACCATCCGATTGGCATGACCAAAAAAATTGATGGATTATGTCGAGCAAGTTGTAGATACTGCACGACTTCAAAAAAGCTCCAAAAAGCTCGTATATATATCTACTGTTTACTTTTGGGGGGGAACCAATTGGTCAAGCGACGGCGGAAGCATGAATTGCTTCTCGTGCACAGGTGTGCCGACCATCGACGTACTCCTGGTCATCTTGGCCGCCTGCTTGGACTGCAGTCCCCGGCAGAATTTCGCGCCGCCAGAGTAGAAAAACGCCATGCTGGCCCCGATTATTAGGTGCCCATAGAAGCCCAGGTGTGCCCATGTAGCGAACGAGCTCTTGGCGGTGAGTAGTATAAAGGGCGACGCAGCGTAGTTCAGCAGAAGAGTGGTAATAATCGTGCCCAAAATGTCGTATGCCCGTTTCGCAATCGATGGCGAGGTCCCGGGGGCCGCGAGAACAAGTGGGCGGATATTGGCTCGTGCAAGACGTCCGATGGTGGTGATGAAGCCGCCCGTCAAAAAGGCTAAGTAGTAGCCACTTGCAATGCCATGCTGCAGTAGGCGTACGTCAATGAGTAAGGGGAGCGACGCTGAGCGCCTGATGCTTACCCAGAAGGCACTGGTCGCAAAGGTGATCATGCTACTTCTGAAGCCCGGTTTCTTGCCTTTCGGAGTGACGCGCTTGTAGACACACTCCCGCAACCAAACATTTGTTTTCATGTTCCACGCATCAAGGAGGACCTTGAAGTTGGACGGAAACTCTATGGCAAAAACGTCGACATTCGCCGCGCCAGTCCAGAGCGTCTCCCCAGAGGGACCTAGACCGGTGAATCCGAGTCCTGTTAGAATGCTGGCGCCCTGGCGCATGTCGTCAAATAAAAGCAACGTAAATATCGGGCACGACGCACCTCCGTAAGGGTCCAGACGGCGTAATATTTCGAGCGCTCAAAGACGCCACAAATCTGATATATCGCGATCCTTATGACGGTAAGCATAAATAGTAGGCATACGATGTTCGACTCACCGGTAAAATAAACTTTTTTCAGCGAACCAGGGCGTGAGGGAGATGCTGTAGTTCCATGTACCGGCAAATACTATGAACGTCCCCAGATACACGAGGCCAGTAAGCATTTTACGGTACGCGACGCGTTTTCGGCCAGAAGGGACGTTTCGCCCGGATTTGCCTTTCACTGCGAGGGTTTTGAAGACGGTTTCATTGATTAGATCCATGTAATCCACGTAATCCAGGTAAGGTCCAACAAGGATCCCAGGGAAGTAGAATCTATTGCTCGTCAGAGTCGAGTGCTCATGAATGAAGCGGCGCGTACTGACGAATATCCCAAAAACTCCAGCAAGCTTGGAAATTTAGTAACGCGCTTGGCCATTTGCCATTTGTCAAGGTCCTTGACACGTCGATGAGGGGTCGAGGCGCGTGAATGGAGAAAATACGCACTACGGCTGGTCTACGACCATCATACACATTCCATGCAAACGTCGTCAGCTTCATAGTGAGTACCATCTGTGGCCCTGTAACCTCCAGGGTCTCGTAGCTGAGCTCATAGATAGATCGTATTACGTGACTGACGCGAAATTAGGACACTTCAAGCAAGTTGAAGCAGACTCACTTGACGGTAAGATGTCCCATCACAAACCTACAGTACTGCAGTCAGTCGCGCACCATAGATAGATGGAATTGGACGGACGCAAATACGACCCAGGGCATTGCGGAGGCATGATAATATCGGGCCAGGAAGTAAGTTGCTAGAACGCTTCCCAGCAGCTGGAAAAACGCCGAATACAGCTTTAGGACCGGGAAAAAGAAAACCAGGGTAATGGCGATGTTGAAAAGGTGCTTCAGACCCGGTTGACTGGACGGTATGCGAATGAAAACGCTCCCAAGAGGATACGCAACCAACAGGCATGTTATAAGCTGATCGGAACGATGATCTCTTTAGCGTCCTACTGGTGCATTGCTGCCGTGGGCTTACTTTGACCTGGTCAACGGACGCACCAACAACGTCAGCGAGCGGTACGAAGAGTACGTCCATGGACAGCCGCTCGTGAACCACGTGGTGAGGGAATGAAAGAAAGAATGGGGCGGCGAACGTTGGCTTTTGGCAGTGAGCCCGAAAAGGAAACTACCCCATCGAATTGTCGGACAGCCGAAATTCAGAACAGCGTGTATTTGAGCCAAAAAAAAAATGCATTTATACAACTGAACATAATGTACAGATTCAGGTCATTATGTCGTTGTGAGGGATCATCTAAACAGATTGGTATTGGTAGACCGTGCCAGCCTGCACTGAAGCGGGACCTGTTTCGTCCTGAGACGCCATCGTGCCATGCGAAATGGGCTGAGCATTGTAGCCGCCTGCTGCAGGGCTGCCATATGATCCAGCGGGTGCCGAGGCGGGCTGAGATGTCACAGGGGGTATGGCAGGGGCGGCACCAGGAGTGAAAAAGGGTGCTTCAGCCACGGAGGATTTCCAAACACCGGTGTGTTTGCGGGTTGACGCAATAATTGCCAGGACGAGGATGAGAATGGTGTACACCATGACTGTGGGCGAGCTAAGAACAGTGATTAGAGCTCAGTGGGAAAAACTCACGAATCAGCCAATTTAAGAATGAAAATGCTTGTATCGCTGCAGTTTCTCTGCAAGCACCATCGATGATGGTGTCGACGTAACCGCAGCCCGAGATAAAAGTGTCCTGCCCGGCCTGCGCCCCGTCTGCAGCGGTTGCGAGCCACAAAATCCAGAGGATGGCTGTTCAAGTTTTATTATCAGATGCATGACTGGTTGGACTTTTTTTTCTTCAAACTCACAAAGCCACGATAACTCAACAACAATCATGGACGTAAACACATTGCCGGGCCTGGTACGTTCCAGCACAATCCTGAAGGTATATCCGTCAGTTCGGCGACAACATTGAGGTCGACTTGAAGCAGACATTATTGGCAATGTTATTATTGTGAGCGAGGCAGTTGCAATGGCCAAGGCGGCAAATTCAAAGTAACCAGCCAGATACTTTTCGGTGGTGGATGTCAAGGCAGCAGCCAGGCCCAGCACAACCACGGAGAAGCCAAGGACAACAGCTACGTTCAGAAGATTAGAAGATTGAAGTAGGCTCAGAAGGGAACTGACACAAGGCAATGATGCGGATGAGTGGGATGAGCGCCATGGTGGAAGTGGGTCAAGAATGTTGTACGCGTTCGTTACCCTCTCCTTTATAAAACAACCGAGACAGGAGGGATGTTGACAACCGAGGCAGAATTACTGGGCGCCGAAACGGCAACCCTCCGTGATCAGGGTTGATCGATGTTGGATCCAAAGTTCTGATGTACCGTCTCGGGCAGCCCCTACAGCAAAAGCGTCTAGTGAACCGCCCAAGTACCAAGAATGCTGTGAATAGTTCGAATTTGGATTTTTGGGTCCACTCGAAGCCAGGCACCAAGTTACGCACTTATTAATTACTATGGCAGAAGAGCACCGGCGATCGGAGACATGAGGCAGCTGTCAGGGTCAGTAAAAGAAAGTTCGGACGTCGCACAGGGGTTTAACGTTTAACACTCAGCGCTCCCTCAGTGACGACCGCCGTAGTACATAGTTGTCCCGATAGTTATTTGTGTGCTGATGAACTATTTTTTCCTGGGTTTCTCAACGCTGAGCGAGCTTCTGCAGTGGTCTGACGATTGACATGATGGTTTTTACAAGGAGATTTCGACACCGCCACCGGTATGTTTGATTGATATTGATGATGCCGGATCAGAGCATACGACCAAGGGGAAAATTCGCGTTCCTTTCTTCCAGCAGACCTGGACCACCTCGTACCGCATACTGCAAGATATTTATCTAGGCGCCAGAAACAAAGAGTTTCACAGCCTTTCCGTAGAGTACAGGATCAATTAATTTATTGTAACAGTCATAATTTTCTTGACCAATGCGCGTCCAAGATGACAGTCAGGCAGAGGCCAGGGAGATAACTGACTAACGGAACGTACGTATTCCAAAGAACAGAGTTGCCTTTGATCATTTGTGATACATGTATCTTTCCAGTCGGATTTTTCTTTTGAATTTCATGTCATATGAGTCCTTGCGAATCAGTCCTACAAGCAAACTAGTATTTCGTTAGGAATGCAAGAGGAATAATAAACCTTTGGGAAGAGGAGTCCTTGAAATCGCCGGCTGAGCGGTGAGCAGTAGCGTAGGCGGAATCCAAGAAGACGACTCGTTATGTCGAAATCATCGACGCCTCCTCTATGCTTCTACATACACTGCAATTACTGCGATTGGGTAAAAACGATTTGACAGTTGTAATATAACAATGGATATGATAGCAGTTCGCTGCAACCACCAACGATGCAGATAGTCTGAGCAAACACATCACGACAACATCGACTGCAAGGTTCGAATATCCCGCGGTGAAAGTCATATCTTTAGGATGGCATATCATTCACGATGAATTCGCGTTTGGCATCGGGGGCACTGTCTTCTCCCCAAACCGAGCGAATAAACCAGGTCCCGAATGAAGAATCGACGAGATGGGCATCACCCGTCTGCACGGAAAACTCCAGGTGAGGGCGACGTGCGGCGAGACGGTGGGTGACGACATGACAGATTAAGACGAAGAAGATTAGAGACAGAATGATGAGCGTGCGGGCCTTGCGCTGGAAGGGGGAGACGAATGGCGCATACGAGCTGAGGCGTTCGCGGAGTGAAAGTTTCGGTGGCGGTGCGAGAAAGGCGATCGAGAAGTCGTGCGTCGATGATGGTGAGGAAGGGGTCACGATTATCGCAGGCAGCGCGTCTTTCTCGGTCTTTAGAGGAAGGGAGAGGTCTTGGCAACAAGGGATCAGCCGACTGGGACCCACAAAAGCAAAGTCAGAGCGTACCTAGTGGGGCGGGTATCAATGTGTAATCAACGCGGTGGGGAAAGCGGTGAAGTCTAGGGGCTGTGGCGACAACCGTCAGCAAGGGCAAGCAACGAGCATTTCTGGCCCACAGAAACTCACAGGAACGATGCATAGTAGTTGATGGTAAATGAATATAGGGTGTTCCTTGTCACCAGAACCGCAGCGAGGAAAAAAGAGTGTGGGGTGAAAAGAGAGTGGACTGGCTGAGCCAAAGGTCAAGGGCGAGTAGACAGTCAGTTGAAGACCGCTGGCGATGGAGGATGGAAGAAACAAACAGGGTTTGAATCTGATCGTCGCTCTCCACGGCACGTGACCACTTCGAAAGCGGTGCCAGGCACATGCTTAGGTGCCTTGTTGTACTTTAAGCTTGTAGTATTTTCTTCTCGTTCTACTTATTGCTTTGACAAAATGCGACCGGCATGCGCATGTACTTGAGCTGACGGCCCTTTTTGTTTATGGTTGGAGACGGTTTTCTGCATCATGTAATGATGATTAGTACGATCATCAGTTTGGCAGCGACCTCAGTTCCTAATTAACACTTTTTTGGTAACCGCAAAATCGACTTAGTCTCACTAGTCAGACCAAAATCAAAAACTTTTTTTTTCGAAAATTTGGAGAGAGCAAAAAAGTACCTGATTATGGTCTGATTCCACTCGCGCAGCAAAAGCCGTAGGTCGACGTTCCGGATTAGGAAATTCCCAATTGGGAAACCCTTCCTGGAGCTCAGTGAGATTATGGTGGGTTGTATTGGCCCAGAGGTGATATATATTGACTTTTTAAGGTATTTGGTCCTCAAAAAAACTGTTGAACTAAAGAATTGTGGGTATGGTGCATGTTTTAGTTTGTGATGATGTGGCTGTGCATGAAAGTCGCACGACAAGAATTTTGGTTTCTGGTAGCAGCTTAGGTAGATAAATCGAAATAAAAATACTAATAGATACCTTGGCATGCTGTCTAAACTTATGGTGACTTTAAAAGTCATAAATACACGTTGTGGCCACAGTGCAACAGTCGCAGCGGAAGGTCGACCTATGGTTATCACCTGACAAGTAAAACTAGACTAAAATCGACTGGAATAATGGACAACGTCTTGCTTCCTTCCCCAGCCTTTTCTTCCACGTCTGCACCATTAAAGTCTGTTTCTCTATCGTCCCAGGCATACGTTCTCTCCATTGCCTCTCTGCCAACATTATATGCCGCATCTGCCTCCGCCCCGTCAAACACCATTGACTTGTTCGACAAGACAACCTTCCAAGGAGCCCAAACTCTCTCCGGACATGAATCAGGGACGACTTCCTTGCGTTCTGTTGATAAAATCGCCAACACCTCGCGACCCTGTCTGGTGTCGTCAGGAATGGACGGCAGCATAAAAGTTTGGGATGAGCGAACCAACTCGCATAGCATCAAAAGTGAGAGAAAAATTATAAAATAACTCAGCCGTCTTTTGACGACTGAAGAGCTCTCTTAAGTGACGGATTCGGGCAAAGCGCGAGCTCTTTTGTGCTGCGACGTCTCTGACGATGGCTCGACAGTCGCAGGCGGTACTCAACTCCAGGGAGAAGATGCCTACATCGTTTACTGGTTGGCCTTATTTCTATTTTCTCACCTGTCCCTTTTATACTCAACTCTACAGGGATCCAAGACAGCCCGCTACGCCCTTGCGTACACACGGTTCTACACACTCGGACGATGTCACGGTCCTTCGCTTTTCTCCTGGTTCTCCGAATGTTCTCATGTCCGCCTCCACGGATGGTCTCATAAGCACGTCAACCGCAGACGAGGATGATGAGGACGAGGCCGTTGTTCACGTCGGAGCCTGGAATTGCAGCGTCTCTCAAGCCGGCTGGATACATTCCTCCTCTTCCAGTCCTAAAATATGGGCTGGTAGTGACATGGAAACGTTCAGCACTTGGACCGATGAGGTTCAATTTATTTTCGGCCTAACAATCACCATACTGAAAGGTTTTGATGACAGCTTGACCTGCTGCAGAGTCATGATATCCGCGGTCCTTCGTTGCACAACCACGCTCAATATGAATGGCTCACCGATTATTTGATCACTTGCCATTCTAGCGCAGAAACTCATGACTTGAAAATATTCGTCGGCTCGAATCAGCGAGTATCATCTCCTTTTTTGCTGCCCACTCCATTTGACGGCGAGCTTGCAGAGGAGATATTGCTCTTTTGACGAACCCCAACCTCGCTACGCCGGCTGCTCCATGGTCATTGTGCAACACCTGGACCAACGGGCACAGTGGTGTCGTCCGCTCCCTTCTTTTGGACGAGCAGGTAGAACTTGTGGCCTTTTTCTCTACTCATGCTAATAACTGTTCAGCACGAACTCGTGGTTACCGGAGGGGAGGATGCTAAAATCAATGTTTGGAAGTTTCCTGCGCCGAGCACAGGTCACGACGACAATGCTATGGACGTGGATATCTCCCCTTCGAGAAAGCGGGACATGGTTTGGGACGATGATTCTGAACATGTATGGCACCCAGCCATGAGCGTCTTGAGAAAACTGACAATGCTTTAGGAAGGAAAGCGGGCGAGAAGAGGAGGTCAATAATTGCGAGATGGGACTTTCTGTGCATCAGATTTATTTGCCTATACAAAAATCTCTAAACAGCGCATCGAGCACATCTTCTACATCAATGAGGCCGGACACCTTGCCAACAGCTCGGGCAGCGTATCTTAGCTCCTCCGCCCCGATAACGATGTCTTCCGCTGCTACAATCCAAGTTATGAATTTAAGCCATTCAAGGTGAAACATTGCGTACATGTTGCGAGAAACGCATCGACGAATCGAGCCGCAGATTCTAGATGCACGCGATGTCGAGCGTGAGTGATCAAAGGTATATGGTTCGATGCGGAATCGCCATCTAGCGCATATCTGGGGTTGCGAGGCATCAACACAGCGCAAAATATGGCCCTCTAAGTCATACCTTCTCTGGATGGCTCTGGAAAACCCGTCCAGAAACTCAGCTGTGCCTTGACCAGTTTTTAGACTTGTCACCCATCTATGCGGACCGTGAAATTGCGGTTGATCACGATTTTGTAGGTCGACTTTGTTGAACAGGATGAATGTCTCGTCTGTTATGAATGGTGCCAAGGAGGACGGGAATTTCACGGGGTTTTCTTCGCCGACATCTCCACATGAAACGACGCACAATGTAACATGTGCAGCTTGGACACTAAAACCTGAACGGAGAAACGAGGCAAATAGATATCGGATGCTTACGCATTCTTTGCGCGCTCCACGCCAATAAGCTCAATGAGATCCTCCGTCTTTCGGAGACCCGCAGTGTCCGCGACGATAACAGGGATTCCACCTATATCAAGGGAAAGTTCAAGAATATCCCGGGTTGTTCCTGGGATCGGAGTGACTATGGCAGCCTCGCGCTGGGCTATAAATCGAGGAGTCAGCAAAGATGGCCTTGATAAACCAGAATGGCATACCTAGAAAATTGAGGAGACTGCTTTTGCCGGCGTTCGGGGGCCCAAATATTGTCAGGCGCACACCAGTCCGCATAATTTCACCCCGGCGACTATCTTTAAGATATGATTGTATGGTATGCTTGAGTTTATATGCTCGTTCTCGAGCTAGAGGTTCGAGTCAGATATACTGCTTAAAGAGCACGAGATACGCTGACCCTCTTCGTAAACGCTATCCTCGATGTCTTCACCCTCTCCGAAATCAATCAGGGCCTCAACTTTAGCTAAGCAACCAATAATTTCTGTCCTCAGCTGTTCAAACTGTGCCCTGGCCGTTCCCTGGGCATTATGTCACGACCGAATACCCTAGTCAAGATATGAGAGCTCACCCACCCCGGCAGCTCTGAGAGCTATGCGCCGCTGACCCTCAGTCTCGGCGTCAATAAGATCTTTCAAACCTTCGACCTGGGTCAAGTCCAATCGGCCACCTTGGAATGCGCGCCGCGTAAATTCGCCCGGCTCAGCAGGCCGACAGTATGGCAAATGGGAAAGGGCTGCCAAGACAGAGAAAATTATCGCGCGCCCAGAATGGATATGCAACTCAAGGACATCTTCCGTAGTAAAGGACCTGGGGCCTATGGAAATCAACAATACATTCGGTGGGGACAGGGTTCATACCTTTGAAAAACACTGCCAAGCCATCGTCTAGTGTTTCACCAGTCTCAGGGTGGACTATACGACACCGCTCCATTTTCCATGGCTCAGGTAGACCAGTTGCTCGCCTTTCAACCAACCGCGACCACACCTTGAGCGCATCAGGTCCAGAAACGCGCACCACGGCGACTCCAGCCTTTCCGGGGGGCGTTGAAAGCGCGTAAATTGTGGACCGTTGAGCATCAGAGAGAACAGGGTCGGGCAGACGGCCCAGTTTAATGTCCGAGCTAGTTTGCGCAGATCTTACTACGAAATACCGCGACATCGCGAGGCAGTGCTGATGAGGTCTTGAAGGCACCCAAGAATTTCCTGATGGAAGGGCACAGGTTGAAAAGGGTGAGGAAACGCGTCGGACGGTCCTTGCTAGCGTCCGCTGCATGGAAAAATCTGTTGTCGACGATGGAGGCGCTGCTGGAGCTTGTTTTTGGCCAACTTGTTCTGGTTTCCCGATTCGGCGCCACGTGCTCCCACACTCCGCTTTTGCTCTCGTGCTCTCGTCGTAACCTCTCCATCGACTTTCTAAACCCCCCAGAATCGCCTTCCAACGATGGGGCAGACAAGTGCGTCGCACTTGTACGCTCCCTTCCCATCTCATCCCCTGCTACAGCTTCCGCCGCGTTCATGGAGGACATGGAGCGACGGTCCAACTGTCCGTCGTATTCACCTTCCGCGTTCCGCGACTCTCTGACCTCGTTTTAGTCACCCAACCCGAGCTTGAACGACTGAAGAAACGCTTCATGAAGCTCGACGTGTATGTACTTCGGTGCTCCTCAATAGGCAGGCTCAAACCGACCCGTTTCCACAAGGGACGGCTCCGGATCCATCGATCGCGAGGAATTCCTCCAAATACCACAGATAGCCACCAATCCTCTTGCTTCTCGAATGATTGCTATCTTTGATGAGGAGTGCGCTATCCCCACTGCTCTCGACGAGTCTTGAATTCTTATTGGGTCACATTCTCAGTGGTGGAGGCACAGTCGATTTCCAGGAGTTTGTTGGAGGACTGAGCGCTTTTAGCAGCCGAGGGGGGCGAGAAGAGAAGTTAAAATGTGAGTCTGCGCTGCTCTGATAGTCGGGACCTCCTTATCCTGTACGGTCAGTCGCGTTCAAAGTGTATGACGTCGACCGAGATGGGTTTATCTCGAACGGCGAGCTGTTCTTGGTCCTGAAGATGATGGTGGGGAATAATCTCAAGGTGCGTGAAACCGTGTTCGCCTTCCTCAGGCTCAATTGTCCATCCCCTCAGGACCAACAATTGCAACAAATTGTCGACAAAACAATAATGGAGGCAGATCAGGATGGCGACGGCAAATTAAATTTTGAAGAGTTTGCGCACATGGTGTCCAATACCGTGAGTCTTTCGCCCATGCCCTGCTACAGTTCACTGAGCCTCTGGACGCAGGATATCGTCAAACAGATGACGCTAGAAGACTTGTTTTAATGGACCTTCCTGCTCCTCTGTTCATACCCCTCTCATCTCTATCCCCGTCGCTTCCACGCGCTTTTCTGGTTCTTTCACTTTTTAGCTTTTGATTACCGCGTGTCGGCGAGTAGTTGTATCGAAAAAGGAACTAATAATGCGAATTTTGTATAAGAGGAAACCTGTTGGATTTTCGATTGAAAATTGAAGATAAGGCCACACTGTTCTAACAACAAACTAAGTCCAGTACAACATGGAGGGGTACACTAAGGGGTAATCTATACTATAGAATGTAACATACAAGTAGGGAGAGAACGGAGAATGGATGGAGCTCATCGCGGGCGCTCACCGCAGTGATGAGAACCCAATTATCGACGCCAGTCGTCCGAGGCACAAATGACTTCCAGTGCCGTAAGTTATGCAAAAAAAATGAGAGGTGGGGTTGCCGATGTTCGGAAGAGGGCGCTCGCAAGGAGATCATGATGTGGAAGGATGCGGGGGGTTGTGAAGACAGGGAATGATGACAGGATGATGCTATGTCCTGTTTCACCTATCGTTAGAAAATGAAGACGAGGCCGCCACCAATAACGCGTGCGTGTCTAGGGAAAGAGAGTTTTGGGTGTTATTGTGACGCTGGTAGTTGGAATGCATCACGAAGGGGGATTGTTGAGAGGGGAATGCTGCCTGCGAAAAGACAGATGGGGGTGAGACGCCGTAGTTCTGCGCAGCCTGCAACTGAGCCATGTAGAACGGATCGGTGGTTGTAAAGAGGGACGATGTGGGGTCAGAGGAAGGGTAAGTGGAGGAACTCTGCTGTGATCGACCCGCGGCCACAGTCGGCTGTTTCGGAGACATGGGTGAAGTGGGAATGAGTAGATCTTCTACCATTCTCTCATCTTCGTCGGTCTCGTCGCGGAAATGATCCTCGCTATTCCGCCGTGAGGTTGGATCAGAATGGCGCGAAGGGTCAAGCATCGGGCCCCAGCTGAAGCTGGCAGAAGGTGTCCGGCTTGTTGGGGTGTTACAAGGTTGTGCATAGTCATCCTGGCGCCGAGGCATCGAAGCAGACGATAATGACTGGGAAAATAACGTCTGTGCCAGTTGGACCTGAAAGACCATGAGATTTTGTTCTTTGTGCGAATAATCAGAGCACCGACCTGTAAGGCGGCCAAATCCATTGCCTCCTGCCCCACATGACTGGAAGACAAAGACGCGCACAGGTCGTCCATGGAGAGGCTCATAGCACAAAGGGCGAGATAACGTTTCCTGGAGGGGCTACGCGTTGTGGGTCCAATGCTGGGCCAGATGGATGTATGAGGGGAGAGCGGGCAAGAGTCACAGAGTCGAAGAGCGGGAATGCAAACGGGCGTTGACAGCTAAACAGGCGTGTATCGCGAAGGAAGGAAATGGACGCAGACAAGAGTGCAATAAAGCACATCAAAAGCAGATCGGGTCAACCCGTGAGCACCGGCCCGGTACGTACCGTTTACCGAACAGCCTACACCAGTCTACGCTACTGGCCCGGAAGGGCCCAGCTACTTGCGAGCCTCATGTTTCTTCGCATCTTCCATGTCATCCGGAAAATTCACAAGCATATGTCGACAAGCAGCAAGAAGCAACAGAAAATCACACATGGATCGCTCGGCAGCGAGATAGCCGCACCAAGTTGTTTCATTTTAGAGTCACTCCGGGCTGGAAATCAAAAATCAGAAATCAGAAATCTCCCCCCAAGAAATCGGAAATCAGGAATCGTCTCGCGTGATGTAACGCGGTTAAGTAGTCACCATCAGTCACTGTGGTCCAGACCACCAGCCTCGGATCTTTCCGAGGATGAGTCAAATTCATCAGGATGCTCTTGTCGCCGTTGCTGGTCCCGCCCTGGTCCCGCCCCTCACAAAATGGCTTCCCTTTTACTTGCCCAGGACCACAATAAATTCAGTCAACTAGGAATAAATAATGCTAGTTTAGATCTCAACTTAGCTGCACAAAGCACGCCCACAAAAGCTATCTGAATAGTGTGATACAACCTCTCACCGACGATGGCGGGATGATGGCGGGATGGCTCAACGGTGAGCGGGATGTCCGGCTTCTCGGATCCATGCTTACCGAATTGCCGAGCGGACCTGACCGATGTGTCACCGCGTTACATCACACGAAATGGTTCCTGATTTCCGATTTCTGATTTTTGATTTCCAGCCCGGAGTGACTCTTAGATTATCTATCATGGAGAAGTGCTCCAATATCTTCAGTCAATTCCACCGGCAGTGGTCAGAAGACCACGGAAGTTGTACTGGTCCACCGTTTTCAAAGGAGTTCAAAGCTTAGGGCGGATTGTATTGAATTAGACCGTAACATGACACGCAGTAGATTCATGTCGTTCTAAAAGTATACAGCAATCTGTTGTCTGTGCGACCTACAAAGACGGATCAAGCAGTATGTCGATCAGTGCGGTGATCTCACCACATATCGCAAACCAATCTGCACTGGGAAGACCTTCGAGCCTTTCATCAGAGCAGAATCCTCCAAAATCCTCCACATATTAAGTTTCCGAGGACGGGTCCTTTGTATCAACAGGACCCATGATAATGGGTCTGTAGGCCTGATGCGAATCCTGACATTTTTGGAAAATTTTGGCCACTGGGCCTGTTCAAAATCCTGACAAAACACATCTCCGAGCCCAGAAGGCCTGGTCAAAATCCTGACATGAAGCGCACTTGAAGCGCCTGCGGCCGGAAATTTTTTGAAAAATGACCTATTTGGGGGAAAAAATTAGGCCTGATGCAAAAATCCTGACATTTTTGGGCCGATTTTGGGCCGTAGGCCTGTTGAAATCCTGACAAATTTTTTGAAAACAGTCCTGACATTTTGGCCCCAAAAAAATCAGGCCTTCCCACGTATTATCATGGGTCCTGTATCAACCCGTGTTTTCTTGATTACGGCCCGAGTAACTTCATATGGCATATCTAATCTTATCTATTTACTTAAGGGGTAAGTATTAATCTTCCTAAACAAGATAAGGCTTTAATTAAGTACGGATGCAACACTTAAGCACTGTGTGCGACCTGGACAAATGCCTTCAAAACACCAATTTCAAGCTTCAGATGGACTGTCTCTGGATAGATGCCAACTCTGCTGCATTGGTTTGAACAGAGATAAGTAATAGTAGGCCTGCTGTGTGGTAGAGCCCACTATGTAGTGAGCATGGCAGAACTATTTTAGGCCAGTTCAGCCAGCCAGCCAGGCAGAACTGGCAGAACCAAAAAAATAAATCACTCCGAGTTCGCATTGTTCATCTTCTGAGCCTCTCAGAAACAGTTGGCGAATGAATAAAAGGCTCCTGCATGCATCCGAGTTTCTGAAGGCTTGGGTCAAATTTGCCTTGAAAAATCTGTGTAAACCTTCATCAAGATTTGTTTTCCCCGATGATGCAGACTGAACACCCAATCATAACGTGAACTGAAAGCAGGTGGTTGTCAAGCTGAATTTTCAAAGCCTATATTTCATTCTGGAATCGGCTGAAAAGTTGCCGAATGGAGCACTGCCACCAGAGTTCTGCCAAGTTCTGCCCGACTTCATGGAGTTCGGCCGGCAATTGCCTGGCTGGCAGACTTTTGCCAACAACACTACCACTATGGTAGCTGTAGGTATCTAAGCAAATCAAACAGTGAAAGCAGGAATTTTCAGACTATCTGGAACATGGACCCACCAGATTGAAATAAAAATGTCCTACAGCCATTTTTGATGACCAGTTCTTGAATATGTCTTGCAAGTAGGACTCCAAAGAATTGGCTATTCGTGCAATGTGGCTGGACCAGGTAAGACAGCTGAAAAAAAAAACTGTGTCAAAGTGAACTCATTGCCACCTTTGGCCACTTCTCATGATATGGACATCAACAGATCTTGTAATCTGCAGCATGCAGCACCTGTTGCTGAGCTTTTCTTGCTCCTCATGCTGCAATGGCTCCAGGGTGACCCTACCAAAGTTGCTAGGTTGATTTAAAAGCAGAGGCTCAAAGTTCTATGCTGCATAGCTGCTCTATGACCCAACTCAGCATTCAAATTCATATTCGCAAAAGTTCCAGCTTGAACTGTGAATGAACGACAAAAAAACTTGTGGTGCCATTTGTTGCCTAGCTTTGCTTTCTCCTCACAGCACCATCTTACTATACAACTGGTTTCTTGTAAAAGAGAGAGCACACAATAGGGTGTTTCATAATTAGATTTTGACCCCAACTTCTGCCCCAACTCCGACCCTAACTTGACCTCAACTTGTGCCAAGTTGGGGCAGAAGTTGGGGCTCTGTTTGTGAAACACCTGAGTGAATTTTCTGCAGGTCGAGCCTTTCTCCAAGTCGTCAAATTGCCATCAATTGAGTCCGTAAGAGGAAAATATGATTTCTTCCGCTGATACGGTGCACTTGTCTATGGTCTTGAAAGTGCGACTGCTAATGAATGATGCTCTAACACCACACAAAACAACCAACACACACACACACACACATAATGCTACAATTGAGTTCGGGTCACCCTGAAGTATACAGGTAAGATTGAACCTCTCAAAGGATTGGATTTAAGGGAAAGTTGTGTACAAAGGCCTAGTAGGACTTCGCAATAGTTACAGTAGTCTTTGAATGACTAAGGAGGTACAAACTTCGATACGAAGTTGGCAAGGGAGGGGGAAGATGACTCCTAGGACTCAATTGTTGAGCTTTTCAGAGGGTTTGTCTAGGCCAATCGTTGGTCCTAGGACAGGATTTCTACACTCGGGCAGACTCAGGAACACTCGGGTTCTGATTTCACACAACTTAGACTGTCACCAAACACTCGGGAACAATGCTAACAGTTGACCTGTGGTAACAACCAACAGGAACCTTTCGTTCTCTGAGTATTGGTACGACTCGGCGTGAACTCAACACAAGCACTCCGTGAATGCCAACAAAACAACACTTCAATTTGAACTACACACAAAAGAGACGTCTAATAACGAATCTCCGCGAGAAGCCCAGACAACACCAATGCCTTTATGTAAGCTTGACCCAAACTGGCAGCAATATGGGGCAGGGGGTGCAGTACTGGAATGCGAATTTTACAGGCCTTTTATACTACACAGAGAAAACAAACAGTAATGATAAATGAGTAATGGAGCGGGGGTCTCGGGACAATAAATATAAAGTACAACGGCTGCCGTCTTGATTCGTGAGTCCTAGGACTGGATCGTCATCCTAATTTGTCCTCCTATGACCCATATATGGGTATATTGCTGATTCCGAGGATGCCGGTGAACCGCTGACTATATAAACACTCGTGAAATAAATCCAGTAAACCCTAGTGTAGAACACCAGAATAAACTAAATCCAACCACAAACACTTCAATATCCAACAGTACAGTTCGGGGTTCCAACCAAGTATTAGGTTGTGGCAATTTGAGCAATAGGGAAGCTTAGTTGAATTGCGTGCAATTCGAATCCAACGTTCAGACTACTGTTCCAGGCGCTGTAAGCGTTCTAGAGAATATTTGAGAAGTTGTTTTCAACACTTTATGGTGGAATAGCTCCTGGGTGTCGTGTACGACCTTATCTTTACGTTCTCGGCAAGTTTCCAATCACAATTCACTAGTTCCGCTTATTGACCGTAGTCCGTGTCCGTGTCCGTTTCCTTATACGTTTATGAAGCACCGTGCACAGAATTCAATCCAATAGCGACCAATATATTGCAACCGAAACACACAATAAGAAAACTTAATAGATTTCCCAATAGTATTCCGAATGGACACAAAGCTTTCCCAGGGTTGATCACACTAGCAGAGCTATGTGCGTCTAGTCAAGAAAGGTGGGGTCCACTGGCGTTCTACCAAGAATCCTCCTGTATTTATACAAACTGACTGTACTACGTGACTAAATAAATATTACATGCAATCACGACTTATTAATACTGAAACTTGAGATCCGGGTATACTGCCTCTTCAGGCCACTACTTTGAGGTATATTGGCCACCCATCGGCCAATGAGAGTCCATACTCTCACGTGCAGGTGCACAATCAGCTTACTGATACTCTGCAATCTGATCCCATCTTACTGATCAATATATATTTTATAACCCTCTGCCCGAACACCACCACAACTAATTGTTCCGGTATCATTCAGCAGTCTTGTGGTTTTCAACCCTTAGCCCTCGACCCACTTTGGTCTTATTAAACTTTTACCCTCGACCTGTGGTCAAAGCGGAGATTTCTGATTGGGCCGTTGTCGGCTGATTCGGATCTCTCGGACTTGATCGGGTTTAATCGGACTCTGTGTAGTCTCGCGCCATTCTCTACTTCTCATTACTGGTAGGTCCCTCGGTGCTCTCTTCAGATCTATTGTAGCTTGACATGCCACTGATATTATACCCTTGATCAGAACACGCTCAGACAACCCCAATTCGACCGAATGGTTAGGTAGCTGAATTGCACGCAATTCGGTTTAGCTTACTCCCGCTCGCTGACCCATCTGGAATCGTTGAGAAGATAGTCTCCTGCCTCATTGGTGGCGTATAGTCCCATAGTTAACTGCTCGGGTCTCACAATAACTCTTGTACTCTTAGAAGATGTATTTTAATAAGACTTGTTCTATTCGTGTAAATAGAACAAAAACGCGAAATTGTATGGATTTCACGCATGGCCAAAATGCCGCCTTATCACCGGCTTTCAACGTAAGCCCTTCCCCAACTGTTCCTATTGGCGCAAGGAACCACCTTGCTGATCCTTGTATCCGATATCCCCAACTAGGATATCAACTGCTCCGAGCACCCAGCCGCCGTCTTATGATTAAACTCAGCTTGTGGGGCCACCACCCAGAACTCCGATAGGATGACGGGATTTGATGTGGTAAGCCAACGCGCGACGCGTCCAGCTTCTTCGCAGGTTGTCTACATGTTTAAATGTCTAATTGACTCTGCGGCGCTCTGATTCTGTACCCCTAGGACTCAACAGAGTCCCGGTTTTGAGTCCTAGGACTCAGTTTCGTAGTATATAACCCTTGAATATGACTCCTAGGACTGGATTTATAGACTTTATGAGTGACTTTGGCACTCCTAGGACTAGTGTGTTGTCTGTCCGGACTGTATATGTTTATCCCTTGGTATGGTATCTAGTAGGCCGATAGTCTTAATCTTTATAGATTGTTATACCGACTCCATGGTTATAGAAGAGCCAAGTGGTAACAGATCTTTTTAGACCGACTTCTCCGTACATCGATATTATAGTTAGCCGCTCGGGCTCACGCTAACTCTACTTGTATACCACCGACGAGAGGTACTAGTAATCGTACTAGAAAATGCAAAAATGCATGATTTCACGGCTGCGCAAATACGCGTCATATCACCGCCACCGCCATGTACCACTGGCTTCAGCAGATATTCTTCTGGATTCTACCTACAAAAATTACCCCACATGACCTCGGTGACCTGACAGGAACCGTGACAATGATAACTCTGCCCGCCGCACCCATCAAGTACTTTGAACGCTGCCTTGATATTTCAAATTGCGGGCGACACTCTCTATTTACCAAAATCAGTCTCTTCATGTGGAAAAATACATGATAGGGGATGAAGAAGAGCTTGCGGTGAGTTTCACAGCCAGAGACCGGGTGATAGTGTATTAACTTCGTATAGTTTGATGCCCCAAATCCGAGTGGCTCGTTCCTCGGTGACTGTGGCAGCGGGGAATACCATATCTCATGCGGGCCTTCAGTAGGTGAATTGAGTGAAGATGATGGAGATTCTATGCCAGACCTCGTGTAGCCCCTCAATTATTTATCGTTGCTTTGTCAGCTCTAATTTTTTTCATCCATGCCTACCATGTCGGAACGACAACTCCTGATACAGAATGTCCTCCACCAAGTGGAGAGGGTGATAGCTGAACGCATGAGTGAAGAGCGGCTGGACGACAAGGACAATATGGGGCTGGAACACACGACACACGATAGCGACAAAGACTCTTCTGGCACTTCCAACACTTCCTCGACATCCTCGGATTCTTCCAGCTCCTCGGACTCTTCCGGATCAAAGGACGCCATGGATTGGGCAAATGACATATCGGACGACGACAAGGATGAGGTATATGCCACAAGAATGAGTGCCCAGGGCAAGCTTTTGCAGGTCATCTCGGATACACGGGTTTTGAATCCGCATAAAGTTGTGAAGGCCTCTCAACTTCATCTGGTCCTCATGGAGTTTAAAGCGAATGACCCAAAGAGATTTTGGCAGAATCTTCGTGTCTCCCCAGAGACATTTGATGAGATGGTTTCCTGGATGGTTTCGGTGATAAGCCGTGTAATTGGAAGACTGTCGGCCAGACAGAATACACTGAAGGGAAATCACACCGAGAATCAACAGGACCACGGTATGGATTCGGCGAGACGAGCGAGATACGGCAAGACGGCGGTAAAGACGAAGGTAGACTAAGGGTACGTAAGCTGTGGTCGGTCCGTAAACCGGGGCCGGGTTTACACCCTCCCCTTCTCCAAAAAACTGAGCGTTCCCAAAAAAATAAGCGAGAAGTACCAAGAAAGTCCTGACTTCCAAACCCAAAAACTGCTGGACACTTCCAGGACGGAACTACAACTCCTCGATGGGTGAAACCAGTGCGCCGATGGGGCCGTCACAGAAATCGGATAGGGAAGGATGGGAAGGTGGCCAGAACGAAGAAACGATATTAGGAGAGGCGGGGTAATGTATGGGACCAAGAGATTAGTTGTCGCGAGTGGCTAGATCATCGTCGTCAGTTCCATCTGAATAACTATCGTCCTCTGGGTCGTATGTGGGCATGACAACGGCTACCGGTCTGTATCCCTCCTCGTACGTGGATGAGAAACCTGCAGGTCCCACCACAGCGATGACGGCAGGCACCGAGCGAGGAGGAATGCCGAGCGCTGGATCGCCAGGGCAGTTATCGCTGCGGTGTTTGACCCAACCGGGGCTCTGTGGTGTTTTCCTACAATGATAGCATCCATTTGCCAACCGGAGGGCCTCCTTCTCCGCGTGCTTCAATGGAATGAAGGCAGGGGATGACGACATGGAGGACATTGGGGTGGGGAGCGACGATGAAGAGGATGCAGGTAGCGCTGGGATGACGAGCGGCGAAGGTGCGAGAACCTGAGAAGGCTTGATAATCCCTTCTGTGAGCAGGCTGTCCCACGTCGAAGACATGGTCGCAATGAGTGTGTCGACCTTCATTGTTGTGTACGGAAGGGATTGTTGGCCGCAGACGCGTAGACGAAGGATCGGATGGGAGTGGAAGAGGAGGTGATTCTTGAGAATGGAGTCGCTGATGGTCCAGCCAAGACCGGCGCCGGTGAGCGCATTACGTGCATTCTGAAGGCTTTTGGCGAAATCGGCGAAGGAGGACGTCCCCTGCTGAATGGAGTAGAAGGCGGCAAGGGCCACCATGCGCCAGTTGGAAGGGACGAACTGGTCCTTCACTTTCTGGGAAAACTCCGCCCAGGAGCCAAGTTTCTTCAACTCTTTGCGATTCTCATTCCACCAAGTTGCCGCTGTGGCTTCCTCCATCTTCAGTCCAGCAAGCGTGATGAGGATGCGAGGCAGTATCAATTTATCAGGATTCAAGGCTTGCCAGGCTTCATGTGTGTCTTTGCAGCGGCCGAGCCAGCCATTGATGACGACAGATGACAATTCATCGCCGAGCTTTGGAAATTCGAGCTTCAACATGGTAGAGGCGGTCGCCTCGGAACGCGGGAGGTGTGGGGGCGAGTCGCGAGCGGTTGGGACTTCGGTTAACGGCGTCAGAGGCGAATTAGGCGACTCAGGCGTCGATGACGTGGCGTCGTCTGTGGGATCGGCAGACGATGTCCGCGGACGGCGAGATGTAGCAGCGAGCGGAGGATGTAGAGAGTGGTGTCCAGAAGCAACGGACTTGCGCGTTTGGGCACGCTGAGATGTGTTGTCTGCCAGGGTGAGTGCGAGCGAGCGAGATCGAAGTCCATGGTGGGAGGTGAAAAAAAAGTGGAAGACTGTCGGCCAGACAGAATACACTGAAGGGAAATCACACCGAGAATCAACAGGACCACGGTATGGATTCGGCGAGACGAGTGAGATACGGCAAGACGGCGGTAAAGATGAAGGTAGACTAAGGGTACGTAAGCTGCGGTCGGTCCGTAAACTGGGGCCGGGTTTACAGTAATCAAGTACACAGGAATTTGCGCATTTTGCATAGTTCTAGTAGTCAAACACGCGTTCTCTATATACAAGAGGCTTTCGGGAGCTCCGAACGAGTAGCCTATAAGTCTATTAGCACTGTCGAGACAATGTGGAAGACCCTATGGCGGTACCTTCACAAATGGGGCCAAGATCGGGCTTATTACATGGTCGAGACAGACTCCGTGACAGAGAAACCAAGTCATCAGAAGGCTTGAGGCTGTTTGCTAGGACACATACCAAGGAGAAGGGAAGGAAATTCACAATACCGTGCACAGGCGAACCGAAGTCGCTCAGAAATGATTGACATGACCAAAGTTGCATCTATTTGGCATCAAGACCACAACACGTTAGATCACGTGTGGGCCCAGACCGTCAAGTCCGACGAGATCCGGACTAGAGTTTCACATGTTATTCAATGGAAACGGAGTAACATCTAAATTTAGACACGGAGAGATCCGAAGTTTACCAAGAACAAGAGTTTATACAAGAAGGGTTCGAGACAACCATATAATTAGGGATACCGTATTCAAGCTATGAAGGCTGTCGAGACGAAGAAGACCCTCACAAGCTCGGGACATAGAGCTACTGACGAAGAACAGACGAATAGTAGGAAAACGGAACCAATTCGAGACTCAACCAACTGAGCAGTTTCATGAGTCGAGATGACTCCTCGACCAACCAATCGGAGGGATTACATTCGAAATCTGTGGGAATTCGTGGTTCCGGTGGTCGGGATATGAGTAATTAACATGGAGTAAGGGACTTTGGATTCAGGTATAAATACGGGCAGGATTGTCGGGACAAGGTAGCACATATTGCTGGAGGTACCCCGTCATCGCGGTGTATCAGCGGAGTAGGGTCGCTCGGGGTTAGCCCATTAGACACTGAGATAGAACCAATAGATCAAAGATTTGGATTTGAAAGTCATCTTGACCGAAACCTACCTGAGATCTTGTATCAACACTACCTTGGGGAAACCCTACCGTCTTAACAGACAACAAACCTGACCTTTGGTCGTAAAACACACTCATTTGTTCATCAATTACCGCGCTGTCCTTTGGACAAAGACCTATACTATAAGAACAGACTTGCGTCGAGACTGAGTAATCTTGTCAAGACAAACTCAGTCAGAAGAATTCTACGAGTACAACTTGCTCTAGGGTCGTTCTATACGATCTTAAAACCCTGAACTCACCCGTTGACACTCATTAAGAGAGGAGATTGGTTGATTTGATTAGAGTGTTAGTGTTGGTGTTAGTTAGTTGGATCTTGTCCAACTTAGCATTAGCATTTCGCGTTCTGGTTCATTTCACCGTTGCTTCGAGAGTCACCATTTCACCGATACCCAGCCGAAACTAGTACTCGGGCGGCCGCGTGGCAGACCCTGTCGGAGTTACTTTACCGACGGAGCTGTGGCGAGCTGCCTCACCAAAGTCTGCTGCCATCACTCACCACAGCTCCGGTGAATGGCGACTCAGCAAGGCCCTTTTACTAAAACTTTTACCTGTGCCACCAGGCCATCTGAACTGTAGGCATTGTCAGGGGAACCCCCGGTCCGCGCCGATCCAGTACCGGAACCTCTGGTTCCGGCACCCTCCGAAACCCTCCCCACACTCCCTTCCGCCCTTCCCTTAACCGTCACCTTGACCCTGCCTGGCACTCGGCCTGTGACAAGGCCCGCGACCTCTGCCAGAACCTCCGGTCACGTGCCCCTGGGCCCTCCCGAACCACCGGATCACCGTAGGCACGTGCTCCTAGCTAGTTGGTAGTTATACCCACGGCCCGGCGTGGGAATCCTCAGAGTTTCTTCTCTTCGGATCCCCCTCGCCAGGTTCGTGCCTCGTGTACTTTAGCTCTATTTATATATAACTTCGGATCCCCCTCGCCAGGCTCTTGAGTACGCTTGGGCCCTGAGGTTGCCCTTACAGGCATCTCGTTTGGCAGACTTACTTTTTTACTTCAGGCAATAGTAAGGGTCTAGGATTGTACCATGATATTTGATTAACATTAAAATGTGGAAAAGGTCAAGACTCAAACTGTTTTGTGCTTGAATGTGGCTATCGGCTCGAGCGGCGAGTCCCGGCAAGGTAGCCGGCAACGATGCTGTCGGGTGCATTCAAAAGGTTCGTTCAAGCTGAGATTCATGTTTGTACGACTGCAGTGTGTTGCCTTCCAGCGTGGAAAAACTTTACAAATAGCAGCGGTTGTTTTTGGATCCAACAACCGGGGTTGTTTTCAACAAGGGGGGTTGTTAAATAGAATAATCCCTGTGCTTTGCTACAGAAGTCTTAAAATCAAATTTTCAATATGGTCTTACAGATGTGAACATGCTAGACTCATAGAATCTTTTCACATGAGGAAACTCCACAGTCATAAAAAGCTCCCATCATCATAATTAACAGGCAAATAAATCAGAGACACGGGGAATGAACAAATATTTGTCATGCACAGAAGTACCCATGCTCAATTTCTATCGCCCATGCCAGGTGATAGTGCATTCATACTAAATAATTGCCAGCCAACCCATTTTTAGTTGAATCCTTTGGATGCAAAAGTCCTTTTCTCTGGGCCAAGTCACATCAAATTTCGTCTTTCCGGTGGATGGTACAATTCTACAGTGCTTGAAGCTGGTAACAGTGAGTCTAGTCTACACTGCAGGTCTGATCGTAAGATGTACAGAACATTTTAATGTACCAAGGAGGCAGGGAATGGGGGAAAATGATTAGGTTCTCATTTTTGGTCCGTTCGCCGCTTCGAAATTCAAAGTCCACCAGTTCAAAACTCTGCGCTAGTGTGCAAATTGCATGAAAATTACCCTCCCATCCAGGGCCATCCTTACTCTTAGCTCTATGAGAGTTGACTTAGAATTGTTTGCTCCCTGCTCACATCCCATCAGTCTCTTTAAGTGAAACACAGTAAGTAGTCGGGTGGAGCATCCCGGTGGAGCTGTGGCATGGACAACATTATGTGGAGCTCAGGAACTTTCGGATCAAGTTTGTCTCGAGTCGAAGCTGTTCAATTGTAATATAGATAGGTGGTGCAGTATGTCTGGTAGGGCCTATAGGTGTTAGTAAAAATGGGGGAACTTGTAAAGTATATCTGTTCGCCAGGGAATGAAGATCATAAACCCTTCAAACTACCTGCAAAGCCTTCTAGAGTGACATGCCTTCTTCTTCTGATGGGGCCCATGATCAAGTTGGTGAATCCTTCCAAGGGGTCAGTTCGTAGCTGACTTGGACGTTGTGATAAGGACCGTGGTTCTACTACATGAGCTGAGTAGTGGTCAGAAGTAGTGTCGTTCAGCCGAAAGGGGTTTCTTGTTGAGCCGTACATGTTGTTCTCACTGTAAGACTCAAACTGGGTTTGTTTCCCCCGGTTTCTAACCCAGCACACAGGTTGATATGACCCAGATTCCGAGTGAAAGTGACCCGGGTTTGGTCAAGGTAACCCGTTGAACAGGTGAAAGTTGCATGGTACAAACGGGTTACAATCGGGTGGATTTGACTATTTTTCTTTTGCTTTTCCCCCGGTCTCCGGGCCACGTTTTACATGATTTTTCTACCCAGTTTGTCGGGTTATCCCAACAACCCGAATACCTGGTTAACCCCAGGTTACCTTCATTCGCTTCAAAGATCATTCTCACTCATATACAGTATCACATTATCACACAATACAAATGATATTTAAAACAATATATTCATTGTATACTACAACAGATAGAATACTCCCGCTTGTACTTCGTGGGCGAGGGCGTCGTCGAGATGGTGGCGTGCTCGCAGGCGGGCATCGCTCACCATCAGCGCGCTCTTGCCCACCGAGCCACGTGCGAGGACCACGCTGCACCGCAAGACGTGAAAGTGCTGCGCAGGGCGGGGCTCGGGGCAGCAGCGCGTGCCCGCACGCACATCGCGAGGCGCGGTGGCGTCACGTGTGTACGGCCACTCGTCGCAATCCCCGCAGCCGTGCCAGTGAGGCCGTAGCCTCGACTTCTCAAGATCTTGGTTAGAGATGGTTTGCGAGTGGAAAAATGAAACGGACGCACGGATTTGAGTCGCTCAGGTGTTACGTAGTTCGCGTGTCGTGTATCCAGGATAAGCTAGGAAGAAGATCAGCTCGAGACGACGAGGTAGTTGGTGATATACACACCTGCCCTTCCACAGTATCACGTCACAGACCTGAAAAGGAGCGGAAATGGTGAGTATAAGTCTCGTTCGAGGCGAGATCGGACAGCTGGTGCCGGATGTCGCCAAGCTCAAGTTCCCCAAGGCCAGAGGAAGAGCAACCGGCCACAGAGAGACAACGGCCAACCACAGGAAGGAAACAGCTAGCTCATACATGAGTAAGTTGACCCAGGACAAGTATCAGAGGCACAGGAAGACCCAGAGGAAGACTCAGAGAGGAGCTGAGGACAGGGAGATGGTGGTGTAGCAGAAAGAGACGAACATCCATCAGCATCATTCGATCCCGATTGGTTGATCAAAATGTCCACGTGCGTCGGAGTCTGAACGACTTGTGCAGTTCTGAACACTGATTCTGAACGTGTCCGGGATTCACCCTCCATTATAACGACAGTGAAGGAAAAGTTCCTCGTATTGATGGGTTTTTATGGAAACCCAGTTGAAAATTGGATTACTTTCACCCGATTTTTTCGGGGTACAATAACAAGGTAAACGGGTTAAATATTGTGAAATACCGGGTTGAATGTGGTCGGGTGAAAGATGCAGGGTAAACGGGTGAAACCGAATCACCCATTTAAAGCGGTTAAAAGTAACCCAGTTGGGGTTAACCAGTTTCTAACCCGTCCACCGGGTGAATGGGGAATGTGATCAGCAAAACGGGTCGAAAAAACCCAGTCTGAGTCTTACAGTGTCTTGAGTGTATCATTCCAAGGGATGGGTTTGAAACCAGCTCTGACGTCAACAAGATTTTGGTGGTATCCTGTCAATATAACTGGACAAGGTGTGACCTTGGTGTTGTGGACAATTTGCCAATTATTCTCAAGTCTGTTCCCACTACAGAACAGGAAGTTTGTGCAGGAAGGTATGCTAGGCTCAAGAGTCGGAAATAGTGCTGGCAGGGTCCGGTTCAGAAATCAGTCCAAACTTGAACCAAACCTGAACCAAACAGGTCAAGGTTCGGGCTCCAGAGATTTTTCCCGAACGTGTTCGAACAACGAACTGCAAATGGCCGAAAATAGCCTATTTAAATGCAATCAAGTCATATTATTTGGGAGTTTAACAAAGGAATTGACACCCCTACTTTCAATCATCCATACCATTTGCTCACAACCAAATCTAAGTGGGTTTCTTGATGTTTCCATGCTGTAGGTTGCGAGAGGATGGTCACTCACGTGATCTGATCAAACTTTGTTTAGCTCGAGTTTGCTCAGATATATTTCTAGGTATGCTTCAACGTGTCTTGGCATGCTTTGGCGTAAAGTTTAGATGGTAAAATACCCTTCCAATATCTGGTGGGACTGCGCAGAGGTAGTTTGGGTGTGGGAAATGCTCAGAGGTTCAAAAAGTTCGAACACCAAACCTGAACCAAATGCAGGTTCAGGTTCAGCGTCTGGGAAAAAGCTCCCCGAACCTTGCCAGCACTAGTTGGAAGTGTGTGGTGTGGATGAACCTAGTTGAAAAGGTTCATAGGAGATGTGATGCCTTTGACAAGAATGTGTGTGTGTGTGAGGATACTCCCATTTAAGGGGTGTAGAACACTTGATACAAGTGAGGGAATCTGATCCCCAGAGGTTTGCTACCTGAATCAAACTACTACCCACTTCCTTTATACTGTTTCCAACCCTCCTAGTTGTCTATGACTTGTAAGGTCCACCCGAATCCTTGTCATCATTGGTTCCCTCAAACAGGTGGAGTTATGCTAAAATATGCAGAATATTCCAGGAAATTTGGTTTCATGTGCCTGTTTTGAGATCATCACATGGAGAGATTGGCATCTGGTGGAGTCAATTAATGGTACCAGTCAGTTCTAGAGTCACCACAAGTCCTTTAGGGCAGTTCCTGAGGTGCTCGTATACCAAATGCATACTTGCACATGCTCCTGCATCATTTCCGTAAATTGTGAAAGAGGCACACTTGTGCAAAAGTTTCTGTGTTTTGAAGGTACAGCCCTGCCCTGGTATGGAGCTGTACCATGTAGTGACCATAGACGAGGAAATATTCTGGGAACTTTTTGAAGTGTCAATGGTTTCCAGGAGATCCTAGTCATGTATTCAGTGTTTTTGATCATAACAATGGTTCTCATGGTCTGATGATACAATGCGTATTTGCGCAGCCATGAAATCATGCATTTTTGCATTTTCTAGTACGACTACTAGTACCTCTCGTCGGTGGTATACAAGTAGAGTTAGCGTGAGCCCGAGCGGCTAACTATAATATCGATGTACGAAGAAGTCGGTCTAAAGATCTGTTACTACTTGGCTCTTCTATAACCATGGAGTCGGTATAACAATCTATAAAGACTAAGACTATCGGCCTACTAGATATCATACCAAGGGATAAACATATACAGTCCGGACGGACAACACACTAGTCCTAGGGGTGCCAAAGTCACTCATAAAGTCTATAAATCCAGTCCTAGGGGTCACTTAGGAAGGTTCTGGCACGCATAATCCAGTCCTAGGACTCAAGATTGAGTCCTAGGAGTCATATTCAAGGGTTCTATACTACGAAACTGAGTCCTAGGACTCAAAACCGGGACTCTGTTGAGTCCTAGGGGTACAGAATCAGAGCGCCGCAGAGTCAATTAGACATTTGAACATGTAGACAACCTGCGAAGAAGCCGGACGCGTCGCGCATCGGCTTACCACATCAAATCCTGTCATCCTATCGGAGTTTCAGGTGGTGGCCCCACAAGCCGAGTTTAATCGTAAGATGGCGGCTGGGTGCTTGGAGCAGTTGATATCCTAGTTGGGGATATCGGATACAAGGATCAGCAAGGTGGTTCCTTGTGCCAATAGGAACAGTTGGGGAGGGCTTACGTTGAAAGCCGGCATCCTCGGAATCAGCAATATACCCATATATGTGTCCTAGGAGGACAAATTAGGATGATGATCCAGTCCTAGGACTCACGAATAAAAACGGCAGCCGTTGTACTTTTATATTTATTGTCCCGAGACCCCCGCTCCATTACTCATTTATCATTACTGTTTGTTTTCTCTGTGTAGTATAAAAGGCCTGTAAAATTCCGCATTCCAGTACTGCATCCCCTGCCCCGTATTGCTGCCAGTTTGGGTCAAGCTTACATAAAGGTGTTGGTGTTGTCTGGCCTCCTCGCGGAATTTCGTTATTAGACGTCTCTTTTGTGTGTAGTTCAAATTGAAGTGTTGTTTTGTTGGCATTCACGGAGTGCTTGTGTTGAGTTCACGCCGAGTCGTACCAATACTCTGAGAACGAAAGGTTCCTGCTGGTTGTTACCACAGGTCAACTGTTAGCATTGTTCTCGAGTGTTCGGTGACAGTCTAAGTTGTGTGAAATCAGAACCCGAGTGTTCCTGAGTCTGCCCGAGTGTAGAAATCCTGTCCTAGGACCAACGATTGGCCTAGACAAACCCTCTGAAAGCTCAACGATTGAGTCCTAGGAGTCATCTTCCCCCCTCCCTTGCCAACTTCGTATCGAAGTTTGTACCTCCTTAGTCGTTCAAAGACTACTGTAACTATTGCGAAGTCCTACTAGGCCTTTGTACACAACTTTTCCTTAAATCCAATCCTTTGAGAGGTTCAATCTTACCTGTATACTTCAGGGTGACCCGAACTCAATTGTAGCATTGTGTGTGTGTGTGTGTTGGTTGTTTTGTGTGGTGTTAGAGCATCATTCATTAGCAGTCGCACTTTCAAGACCATAGACAAGCGCACCGTTTCACCAATTTTGATTGAATGTTTATGAGGTCGTGGCTGGTTTGGGTGAAGGAAATGTGGAGAAAGTTGCAGGAATATTGGACCATCTTGAAGTAGTAACTTGGGAATACCCAAAAAGGAAAGATATTGATGGCATCATGTTGGGATGAGAGGGCATGCACAGAGCACATACAGCCCTCACACCGCCCTACAAGAATGACAGTGACTCCTTTCTCTTTTTATAGAGCTCTTAATTGCATCTCACAGGCTGTCAACAATCTTTTTCTGACCTATCTGCACATGCATCACACTCCTGTCCTCTACAAATTCAAGTTGTGCACCATCTTGTAGACAACAGCTTCACATCTACTGTTATGAACACATCTTTCACCTTATTTTATCAGTCCAATCCTGCAGCCTGACATATGTAAGCTTACAGCAGTAGCACAGCAGTTTCACAGCTATTTAACAGCAGTTGATACTTATCAAGCAGTGGTTGATCCTTATTGTACAGCTGTAGATACCTATCATACAGCTTTCTATAGTATATATAGTGGTCTGTAGTTCCTGTATACCCCAGTCTTGGAGCTGGTCATATCTCTACTAGTAACATAGGCAAGCCCTTTTATCTTGAGCACAAACTTGGTCCACTTTGCATGCTTGCATAGTGTGTCTGACATATACAAAGCTTTTCAATGCCCAGCAACAGATTGATCAACAACATGCGAGACTAGCTCCCCAGCTACTCTTACAGGTCAGATCTAGAGCAGGCCATGCATCAGGAAAATCTGAAATTCTATAAAGAGACACTAGCTGTAACCCGTGCTACGCACGATTATCTGCATCCAGAAGTCTATACAGTTGCATGAAATCAGCTTCCATCCCATTATAAAGAAATCTGAGGTCTTGGAACTCTGACTGGGACACTCGTCACCAACCTATGGTTGGTTCCTCGTGTCCCCTATAGACCATGGCAAGCCTGAATAAGTATTTAATATCCTTGGTGCAAACCACCATGCCTCTGTTAGCCCTTGTAATCGTGTCAGCTTTCCACCCTCGTAAATTGACCAGTCAGCATGTACCCGAGATCTGAATTTGCAAATGAAAATCAAGTCTTCCTTCACCCTACGCTTGTACCGAACCATAAAATGACTACGTATTCGGCCTGCTGGTGTACTGCCCTGAAATTGACCCACTGTACTCGTGCCTTAGCTAGTCCCCCACATACTGAAAGGCCTGAATTTTAATACAAAAAAATTGTAACAGTTTTGGAGCTTGTTCACTTTCGAATTCATTATTCTGTCTGCCAGCCAGTGCTGTCAAATCTTCAAGCATGCCAGCCCTCGTAAAATCTTGTCTGCCCTCAGTCATGAAATCACTCCAGTAACCTCCAAACTGAAGCTTACGAAGTAGAGAGACGCTACATTAAATGACCGGCAATCTTGAAGTCGAAAGCTGTCCGGAAGAACCCGTTGTTTGTCCACGCGTGCCCAAAGCCTACGGATAACCTGATTGGCCAGTAGACCTTTCACGTGACCCTTGTCTTTTGTATAATAAGATGGGTCATTATATGGGACTATATTTGTCTATGGTGGGCTATGAAGACATCCCACCAGTCTATGGGGGTCTATATTGCACTATGAGTGTCTATACAGAAGGAGCCATCACTATGGGTGATTATATCACACTTCATAGATAGTTATGTTACCTCGAAGACCCTAACTTTAAAATTCATCTCCTGAGGTATGGGCTTGCACTGCCTAAAATATTCTACACTGGCAGTTCGCTGAATGCTGTTTGAAATCTTAATGAATCGACAGTTCAGACTTGAAGCAAGTTTAAGGTTGATCCGAGTCGGTGGGAAGTGTGCAAAGGAAAGCAGAATTCTGAGTCTTGGAGGGTTTTACTACAGTGCATATGTGGATATATATATATATAGCGCTGAAGCATTCAGCAGAGTCCAGACTGAGAGACTCAGCAACGCGTCCCATTGGCACGTGACTTGGTCCGTGCGCGTTGCCGTCATGAGCGATTGTTTGATGCCCGTTGCCTTCATCTCTTCTTCCTCGACCACTATGTGCCCCCGCCGCCGGCCTCGGATTTGGCCTTACAATCTGCTCCTCTCGTGCGCTATCAACTCCCAAGTTGCGCTGTGTCCCCCTTTGCTCATCTCAGGCCCTACAGCCTCAACCTGCTTCAATTCTTCCCAGGACATTCAAGCGCTCAAGTTTGCCTCAACGGCTCAAGTTCTCAACCTTTCTTTCTCGAATTTAAGTCCCCTTCAAGCGGCCACTCAAGCTTGCATACTTCTGTCCTCAAATAACTGTCCTCAAACTTCTGTCCTCAAATTCGCAAGTAACCAAGCACGCAAACATTCCGGATCTCTATTTGTCTCACGGCACATGCCAACCCCACTGTTGCTCTCCTCCGTGCTATACATATTTGTTCTTACTTCCATTTTCATCAACTTGCTCGCTCTGTACATGTTTATCCTACATATGTACTCGGTTGAATATAAATTGTTTTCTGAATTCCTGTCGGATCCTGGCAAGATATGAGAACTATAATGTCTATTCTGCCTATCATGTCTATGTGGGTCTGATAGACATGGCTGAGTCTATGTTGGTCTATGTTGCAGCTCCCACCCCTGTACCTTATTATGAAGAACGCTGTGATAAGGACCGCGGTGCTACGGCAGTGAGCTGGTGGTGGTCAAGGGTAGCGTCGTTCGGCCAAAGGGGGTTTGTTATTGGGTGGAATCCACTTTATAACGTGGGGCGTAGGTGGAACGTGGAATGGGATGTATGTTGCTTGGGATGTTAGCAAAAATGGGTCAAAAGAACGAAATGTAACCGTTTCTTCGTCGGATTTTCCGGGAAAATATCGCGCTCCTAGGGATGATCCTTAGGCGGGAACGGTCTGTAGCCTTCTTCTTCGAGTTTACACAGCGACTTGCCCTCCTATGGCCTCAAGTACGCGTGGTTTATCGAGAGAATCCTTCCAAGGGGATGGTTTCGAAGATGACTGCGACGTCAACGGAGTTGTGCAGTATTCCTGGAGGGGTAATTCGCCAGGGTACGACTTCAGTCGTGTCGACGATTTGCCAATTTTCCTCGAGTCCGTTCCCACTGCTACAGAAGGATGAGTTCGCGCAGGAAGGTGCACTGGGCTCGAGTGTCGTAAATGTGTGTGTGTGAGCCTCTTTGGAGAAGGCTCCTAGGGTGGGAGTTATAATGCCTCTGAGAAGCAAGAGAGAATGTGTGTGTGTGTGAGGGAACTCCAATTGAAGGGGCGCAGAACGCTTTGTTACAAGTGGGAGGGAATCTGACCCCCAGAGGTTCGCTACCTAAACTAGGCTACTAGTACCCTCTTTATACCATTTTGGAGCTCCCTAGTCGTCCATGACTCGTAAGGTCCGGCCGACTCGTCTCCCGCGTCCGAAATTGACAAGGTGAGAGAGGATTTTCCGGGAAAAAGTGAATTTTCCGGGAAAATATGCCTCATTTATTCCGTTTTGAGCGCACCGTGTGGAGAAAACCGAGTCTGAAGGAGTCAGTAGACGGTCCCGGTCGGTTCCCGAGTCACTGCGGGTCACCACACCGGTCCTGAGTACAGATTCGGGGGTCCACATGGTCGTGCAACCATGTTTTCCGGGAAAATGACCTGGTTCTGCTATTTTTGGCCTTGCTTCCGTGTTTCAGAGAACGCAGTGCTCCCCAACGTACTCATGGTCGATAGATGCCGTAGACGAGGCAGCTCTTTCTGCCAAGTCGCAGTATTTTTCCGGGAAATTCGGGTCTCGTGGGTGGTCTGAGCGATGGGTTCGGTTTAGGTTGGGTTTAGAAAGTGCTGGTAGATTAGGTTATGGCGGAATTATTCCAGAAGATTTGTTGAATTCGGCCGTCATAGGTGAATTTTCCGGGAAAATCCGGACGATTCGTGTCTTCGTGGGCCTGGTTTCGCAGGTTTTATTGGCTTTTTAGAGTATGATGGTCTTGGGTCAATGAATGTGATTTATGGCAACGTTTTGGGTGCAACTTGAACCGATTTTCCGGGAAAATCCATCTGGTGTTGGAGCTTCATCGTTCCTGATGGAGTCGTTTGTAGCTCCTTTGTGACGAGAGGGCATGCGCAGGGCGCATACAGCCCTCACAACGCTGTTTGCTATGGGCTCTTTCAGGTCTTTGTTGGTCTATATTGGTCTATATGGGGATTTCAGATTTTCCTGATGTGTGACCCAAGGGTCCGACAACTCACAGAAGAATCATCCTTATTCTAGTACATAATTGTTTTATGATGGCAGACAATGCAAAAGTTTGCTAGCAAACAGACATTTTAACTAGACATCAAAAGTCCACCAACAAAACTCCTTAACTTTGAAGCAGGGCATCTCAGCTGGATTCTGGCCACCATGAGGCTGATAGGAAAGGGTATAAAAGGCAGATGATTTTAGTACACTCTAGGTCAGTCCACCTTATATACCCTCATAAATGTATTTTATTGGGATATGGCATGCCATTTATATGGCTATGCATACTGTTATTTTGGTAATCTCCATTTACAATATATTTAATGATGTTTATGACTTATTCACGACGTGTCTCATTATGTGATATACTTATAGCTACATCCGTGACTTAGTTAATGATCATCATCTTTACACTTACACTTACATCTATGAGACCTTCAGAGGCTTTTAGACGGTGAGATTGAGTGTCTCAGAAGAGCCTTAGTTTCCATATTGTCTTATGACTGCCTACAAGTTCCCGTGAGGCTTCGCAGGCAGCCAAGGAGCCTGTGTCTCCTTATCTATAGTACCAGTGCTTAGCTGGTACTTACTGAGTCTCGTGTACTTGTCTACGGAGCCTTGTGTGCTCCCAAAGCTATTCTACATCCTCTCTACCTTACTTCTACTCGACTAAGATTTTCAGATCTGTGGTGATCAGTGGGAAACTCTGTGGCATACTCATAGTGCTGGCAGGGTCCAGTTCGGAAATCCATCCAAACCTGAACCAAACCTAAACCAAACGGGGGTTCAGGTTTGCCATCTCAACTTTCCATCATCCATACCATTCGCTCATGACCAATTCTAAGTGAGTTTCTTGATGTCTTCACGCTGTAGATGATAACTCATGTGATCTGAACAAACTTTGTTCAGCCCAAGTTTGTTCAGATATATTTCTAGGTGTGCTTCAACGTGTCTTGGCATGCTTTGGTGTAAAGTTTAGATGGTAAAATACCCTTCCCAATTTCTGGGGGGACTGCACATGTGTAGTTTGGGCATGGGAATTGCTCTGAGGTTCAAAAAGTTTGAATGTGTTCAAACACCAAACCTGAACCGAACGCAGGTTCAGGTTCAGCGTTCAGGAAAAAGCACCCTGAACCTTGCCAGCACTATATACTCGTTGTCCCTGGAGGCAGAATTTGACACTACTTTGTGGCAGTCCAGTTGTAGTTCTGACCTTCTTAATCACTGTACAGTCAGTATGGAGGCTCCAACATTTATTCGACCTGCCAGGTCACTCTTATAACACACTCCCTTCAAAATATAGTAATGGATCGTCAGGGCTCAATGTTTTATCTGGATACATATTTTGATGCCATTTGGGCTTAACTGTTCCCCAACACCCCAAAAGGGGGTGGTTAGTGTTTGGTTAGATTCTATTCTGGTCAAGTTAAGTTAGGTTGCTTGGAGGTTAGGACCCCCAGGGACATCAGGTACAGAAGGCTAAGTTTGGTTTAGTTTGTACACCAACCAAACACATAATAAGCATTGAAAACACCTTTCGAAGACCTAGAAGGACTTGCCTGCGCTAGGTCTGAATATTAGCAACCCTGGGTAGGTCAAAGGCTTGCTGTGACCTATCCTGTGCAAGGTCACATAACATTTTGTGGCTGTGTAGGTGGCAGTGCAGGATACATCCCACATTGAGCCCCTTGGGATTACCCCGGCCTATTCCATGTAAGTTTTAGTGTACGAGCTGCTCAGATCCCTCCCATTTGTATTTTAAGTGTTCTACACCCCACAACCAAGAGCTGACCATACCTGAACACCACACTTTACTCACTCCCTTCACAGTTTAAATCACATAAACTCACACTCATATAGCTGGCTCTCTTGAAACAATGCTCAAGAATATTGGCAAATTGTTTCTACACCTGAATGGACCCTCATGCAGTGAGCAGGTTTTGAGCTCATTTCAACTTCATTTTGTTTCTATTTCAGTCTTCGAGTGCCCAAAATAAAATCAACTCTGATCCTGTTGTCAAATGAACAAAATAAGATCTGGCAGCTTCGGCTCGGCTTTGACACATCAATGGAGATCGAATATGCTGTTATGTGGCACTTCGATATGTGGCATGCATGCTACATGTTCATGGCTTGTCCCGAGCAGGGGTCAGCTTCAAGTCGGGATGGGTTGACCTTTGGGAAACCCTTTCTGTGGGTTCGGGTACCCATCACCACAGGTAGTTGCAGATCTGGGTAGCAATTTTGAGAGAAAAAAAAAAAAAGAGACCATACTCACAAGTTTCGAAAGTGCTTTAAAATTTGTGGTTTCTGCTGAAAAATAGCTGTGGGTTGATCCATGGGAAACCCTCAACCCATGAGTCAAGTACTTGTGGACATGGGTTGGCCACAAATCTGAGCAGGGCTCTGGATGACCCAGGTACCCACAGACACAGATCCAGGTCACCTGCGAGTTAACTCGGGACCAGCCTTGTGCTCCGCTGATCCTGAGTATGATGCCAAAATGGAGCTCTTGCCAAGGTTCAGTTCGGGGATCCCAGATGAGATGGAATGAAAAGGAGATAAAGTCAAAATGAGCTTGAAATCTGAGCTTTAAAGGTCCTACTCCGAGCTGGACAAAGTGGGAGTAAGACTTGCTGCCTATTCACTCTGTAAAAAGGCTCGTTTTGGGCCTCCTAAAAACGAATCTGAAACCTTTAGTTTCAGGCATGCTCCTGATACCTTTAGTTTCAGGCAGCCCAAAACCCGTCAGCCTGGCCTGGTCCGGTGCCTTAAACTAAATGTATCAGGAGCATGTCTGAAACTAAAAGTTTCGGGCAGAAACATTTTTGGAAGGCCAGAAATATCAGAATTTCCGGGGTGATTAGTCAGTTCTGAAATCCGAGACAGTGGTTTGCATCTCTGGTGAATCCAATATCTTTATATGCTCCCATGTAGCTCCTTCGACTGCATTTCAAGTATTTCTGTTTTTTTCTTCTTCTGCAGACAGGGGAATATAAATACAATACATCGCAAATATGATACGTCCCGGAAGGGCAGCAAAATGTGATATTTAACAAGCACTTCAAATTCCTGTGCATTATTACTGGAATGCTGGCCCCTATGCATACTATATTTCTGATACTTATCATGGAGCAAGTTAAATTTATTATCAGAGGTGTCGAGGTTGATCATACCATCATTCAGACCTGATATGGGAATTGATCATTTTGGATGACTTGTAAATTGACCAAGGGCTTATAAATCACAAAATCACCCTCATAAGGTCTCACCAAGCCACCCAGATTGGAATTTGAAACAGGGGAAGAGCCCCTATCCCCTAAAAATTGATAAACAAGCGTGAGAAACTAATACAAATTGAAACCAAATATAAACAAGCAAGCTCTTTGTGCTCTTCTCTCTCTCCACAACCACTGCAGCTATCTCTGACTTGGTCCTCATCGTTAATCGTCTACTCTTGATTGTAAAAGGCAAGTTGTCTCATCTCCACTTGTATCGTGTTGTCAAACCCTGCGACTTTGACTGCCACCTGGAAACTTCTCCTTTCTTGTGTTGCCCTTTCGCCTGGTTATTGGGCCACCTTGGGCTTGCATCTTCGAACAGTCTGCCACAAGGCGATGTGGCACTCCAACATCTGCTTTGCGATAGGGATCTCAACTTTCACTTTCATGTAGTCTGTTTGACTCATACGAGTTGCAAGGCACTTTGCTGCACGTTTTGTGTGGATTGCCTTGGCAGGAGTCCTGAATGCACTGTCAAACATGCTCGCAGGCTGTGTCTTGAAATCTGTTGATTTTTGCCAACATTGACAGCAGGAACTTGGTGGCATTGGATGGCTGTTCTATCCTATCTTCCATTTGACACCAATTCATGCTTTTTGCTTTCATTTCTCGTTTCTTGCTTTTTACTCCCCAAACTGACACTGTGTTCCAGTCGACACCCCTTAATTTTCAAAAGCTGTAAATGGGCAGCACTCTGGGTACACTCTTCACTTGCTCATCTGTGCAAGCCAATAACCATTTTGCTTCAAGAAAACAACATGCCCCAGAACCAGAATGAGTTCAGCTCTAGCCAAAAAAATCACACTCCCTCCTATGTAAGGCCAGCTAAAGCCATATCTACAGAAAAATTAAACACAGCTACAGCATGGCCACACTAGCTCTCCAAAGACGCCCCTGCAGCCTGCCAATATTGGCCTTCACGACAGCATCTCGCCGTCCTTGAAGGGAATACAGGTCTCGTATGCTGCCCCGGCCCCACTAACACCGTGCCGTTTAACTACCACCACGCCGCTTCCAGATCTGGGCGGGCGCCTAACGACGACGGGAGAAGTGGGAATAATTTCGGCATGCGAGGGTGGCGCCGACGCACCGGATGCAGATGAAGACGAAGTGAATGCAGCATCCGGCGCCGGGGACGACTCGGAGGGCGCGCACGATCACGACGTGCCGCCCATCGCGTTCCTGCGCGAGCCGAGCCGGAGCGTGTCGCCTCTGTTGTTCTTGCGCTCCGATCCGCGCGCCTCCTCGCCTCCGCGGCCAGCTGCGAAGCGCACCGCCGCTTTGACTGCCTCTGCCAGCGACGCGCGGGCGGGCACGGGCACGGGCACGGGCAACGGCGCGGGCTACGTGCCCGGGTCCCGCCCTTTCCCCTTCCCGTTCAAACCCAAACCCAAACCTTCCTCAACCGAGTCCACGCCTAGGTCCACACCCTTCCCATCCACCGTACTCGCAACTGTGCATGCCGCCGCCGCCCGCACACGCCCCACGCCAGAGACAGACGACACGAGCGAGCCCGAGCGCGCGCCGCACGACTCGCTCATCCGGCGGCCCGCGGCGAGCGTGAGCGCCAATAGCAACCACGGCGCCTCTGCCTCCGCGCCCAACAGCTTCGCGGCCGCGGGTAACTACAGCACCACCGGGGGGCGCTACGAGCGGGTGTACTACCGCGAGTCGGCTCATGCGCACGACTACTACGAGAGCGCGGAGCAGGCGCCCGTGGGGGTGCTGGGCGGGGCGCCGGTGCTGCGGCTCGAGGGCGTCGCGCGGATGGTGGAGGCGCTGCGGGCGCAGGCGCCGCTGGGTGCGCGGAATCCGGATGCGAAGGAGGACGCGAAGGGGACGGGGATGCGGATGGAGCCACGCGCGAACACGGCGCCGACGGCGGGGTATGTGGCGTTGCTGGAGGAGATGTTCGGGGCGGGGAGCGTGCTGCGCGGGGAGGGGGGGAAGCCGAAGGCGGTGAGGGTAAGGGAAAAGGGGCGCGGGCGCGGGTGGAGGAGGGGGGTGCGGGAGGGGAAAGGTGGGGGAAGGGGGAGGGGGACGAAGGGTGAGAGCGAGGGGACGGGCGCGGGCGCGGGGACGGACATGGAGACCGACACGGACACGGACACGGAGGGGATGGACGTGGACGTGGACGTGGACGTGGACGGCGATGTCGGCGTCGTCGAGGCAGGCGGACCAGGAAACCCGCGCAGCCAAAATGAAGGGGCGGGGGCAAGGACGGACGCGGAGCGCATGGTGATAGACGTGGATGCGTACACCGACGACGAAACGGGTGGGAGTCGCGCGCGCGCATGGATCGCGGACCTGGAGGTGCTCGTGAAAGGAAAGCGGCAGCTGGCGCGCGAGGTGCGTTTGACCCCCGTCCGAAACTGACACTTACTTACTCACATTCACTTATGCAGGACCTCAAGGCGCTCGCGCAGACGATGCACGAGATGGCGAACATGAGCATGGAGGAGGGGCGGGCGCTTGGGGTGCGTTGCGTTGTGATTCTGTCCTCCGCGACGGTTGCTAATGGTTTGTGGCAGGCCGACGGTCCACGGCTGCGCACGACGCTCTGGAACGTCGCAGGAATGCAGGACATCCCGTTCCGCGACGAGTACCAGCTGCGCGGGTGGGCGAAGCGCCTGCTGAAGCATTGGCCGGCGGCGGCGGCGTAGAAGTGGTCTTTTGATTCTTGCTGGCAGACAGACGCAGACGAGGCGGTTATCGCGTGGCATTGGCAAACACGTACTAGTAGTAATGATATAGAATAGGACTCGAGCCACATCCACACTACAGCGCCGGTCGTACGAGTGGGAGTCGAGGAGCGCCGCATGGGGCAAAGGCAGTCTGACGACAATGGGAATGCTCTAGGCAGATTTGTCCGAGGTGGAGTCGGTTGGTGTCGTACGACCGAGCCTCCGGGTCGCGCTCGACCGAGACAGCTATTTAAGCTCTAGAGTAGCCGCAGCTAATGGCTCGCGGGCGAGTACGGGAGCGATAAGAGTCCTCAAGGTGAGAATTTCGGGTTTACATGCTCCAAGGTCGGAAAAAACAGCAGCAAGTCGCGTTCATTATACCCCCGGACGTATAGCAGTGTGGGACGGAAATAACCGTGAACGTTGACCAGTGCATAGCCATTTGAATGACAGGGTTATCGTCCGAGTGAACGTTCGTTCGCGGGATGAGAAAATGAGAGACAGAGTGTACGCACGAGCATGCACATGGCACAAGCGAGTGTTTACGTTTGATTACCTTGAATTGTTGATTTTTGAATTGTCCGTTCATGCTCGCCCTCGTCCCCCACGACGTACCCCACCGCCCAGCACCCGTAATACAGCGCCAACAGCGTCCCCCCCAAAGAAAGACCCCGTCCTCCTCGTCCCGGCCCCCGGTGGCCCCCCTTACCATCCATCGTCCGAGGCCCCACCCTCCGTCTCCGCCCCGCCTCGTCCGAATACCAACCCCCCCGCCCCCGGCACCCGCGACCCCGCCCCCGCCGCCCCATCCCGCTCCCTTCGATGTCCACTCCTACCCCTCCCCCGATCTCCTCAGACTCCTCGCCTCCCTGCTCACACAGATAGCCGCGACAAACGACAAGCTCGACTCGCTCCCTCCAGACGCACCCCCATCCACTACCCCAACTCGCACAACACTCGCCACCGTCACCGCCTCCGACCCACCCATCTGGCGCACACTCACAACCGCCTCCCGCACAGCCATCTCCACCCCCTCCTCCGTCCTCACATTCCACGCCCGCAATGTCCCCACAATCAGCCTCGAGGCCTACTTGTTGCGCATACTCAAGTACTGCCCCACCACTAACGAGGTCTTTCTCTCCCTATTGGTCTACTTTGACCGCATGTCAAAGCTCAGCGCCGAGGCGACTGGCCGCACCTTTGTCATCGACTCGTACAACATACACCGTCTCGTCATCGCAGGCGTAACCGTCGCCAGCAAATTCTTCAGCGACGTGTTTTACACAAATTCCAGATACGCAAAGGTCCGCCTCCTGTTTTTCCACCTGTCATTTAACCTTTCCCTGACATCATCCAGGTTGGCGGTCTCCCCCAAACCGAGCTGAACCAGCTCGAGCTCCAGTTCCTGCTATTGAACGACTTTCGCCTCGTTATCCCCCGCGACGAGATGCAGCGCTACGCCGAGCAGCTCATTCTCTTTTCCAACTCCCCCACCACCGTCCCGCCCGTTCCGGCCCCCGTGGCCGCCCCCATGCAGGCGATGGGCGCCATCGATGCCTACGGCGGCCGCGTGCCCGACAAACCCCCTATCATCAACGGCGGCCACTACCCGTCGTTTCCCTCATTTAACAAAACGCCGCGCCGCCCGTCCGTGGACGCCGACGACACCGAGACCGAGACCGAGACGGAGGGCACCGAAACGGACGGCGGGTGGACGACGGACGACGAGCCGACCATCCGCGCCGGCGGCACGCACTCGAGCGCGGGGTCGAGCAGCGACGACACGCGGAGTCTGAGCAGCGCGGGCGACGACACGGGCGACGAAGCCGACGAGGGTGACGAAGACGGCGACGACGCGATGGAGGGCGAGCGGACCCCCGAGCGCGCGATGGGCTCGGAGTGGAGTCGAAGTCATCGGACGCCAGAAGGGGCGGCGGCGATGGGGCGGCGGCCGTAATGGCACGACATGCATCCAATGATCCATCCTTTCCTGGCCGCGTTATTTATCTTGTATCAACACCGACTCACGCCACACACGCCCGCACGTCCGCCGCCCGTAGAGCCTGCCTGTTGGCGCGGCATGGTGTGCGCGGAAATGTATACCCACCACGCACGCAAGCATCCACAATCATATGTCCGTCACTCCGCACTCCGCACTGCCTCGTTTCCGCACCCGCCTGTCGTGTATCGGCGCTCGATCCCGCCGCGCCCGAGCGCAGCCGCGCGCCCGCCATACCGCGTCCGGCCCACAGCCCGCTGTGTGTATCCGCCTCCGCGCCTCCTCCTCATCCCTCCCTCCGAACCCGCATTATCTCTCTCTCTCTCTCACTCTCCTTTACATCTCCCGGACCCGCATCCATCTCTCCTTCCCCGTCTCCGTCTCCTCTTCGCATCCCGGAACCTGGAACCTGCCTCCGTCTGCTGCTGCTGCTACTGCTACTTCACATATCACGTACGCGTTTTAAGTACATAAGTACCTAAGTAAGAAAGAATCGAACCTGGCCCGTTATTGGAAGTATCGTATGTGTATAGTTTTTTTTTGAGGGGGGAATGATGATGAGGGCGCGCGCTTGATTATGATGCGTACCTTTGAAAAACGGTGATTGAGTTGAGTATTGGGAAGGGGGACGGAGGAGTGCGTTTTGTGAGTTGGCTGCGCGAGGAGTCAGTTGGCACGTCGGGCTCAGTCGCAGCCGCGGCGGTTCGCTTAGCCCGAGTCAGTCAGATGTTAACGTTCCGAATCGGTGTTCCTTCTTTCTTTCCCTTTGCGACTTGCATTTGCACTCACCTCGCACTCAAAATCCCTTTGAACCTCGCTGCTTTCGCTGGACGTTGAAACCTGAGGCTAGGATGGAGCGTACCCGTGCCACTACTGTCCGGCTCCGAGTCGATTCTTCAATGCTTCGTTCAACTAGGGGATCCGAGTCTCCAAGCTCGTACAGTATAGTACTACTAATTGTAACTAATCCGAATCGAATCGCATGCAGGTCAAGGTATTTCAGGCTGTAGGCACTTGCGCACTCAAGTCTCTTTGAAGCTCGCTGCTTTCGCTGGACGTTGAAACCTGAGGCTGGAGCGGCGTACATACGTGTGCCACTCGACTCTTTGCGATGTTCAACTAGGGGATCGATCTCCACGCTCGTACAGTTTAGTACTACTAATTATAACTAATCCGAATCGAATCGCACGCAGGTCAAGGTATCTGTCTGTCTATCTACATAGTCACTGGCACAAATGCGCCGCGTACTCCAAGAAATGAAAACTGTGTTCGTCTACCTCCGTCCTCTCCTCCAAGAATCCTGCCTGCGTCAAGAATGCATACGTGCCCGCCCCCCTCCAAGAATTGCAAGAAATATCGTACCGATGGTGGATCGAAGCACCTAGGACGCCGTCGGCCAGTGTCTCAGCAGCTTGCGCGCCCAGCCGCGCAGCTGGTGCTCGTCGTGGAACGGGATGTCCTCCATCTGCGCGAGGCGCCAGAGGCTCTTGTGCAAGCGCGGGCCGTCGTCCTACCACATCGTAAGTTAAGTAGCAAAGGTCAAGATAAGATGGAAAAGGCCGCACCCCGAGCGCGCGCCCCTCCTCCATGTCCATGTCCGCGATCTCGCGTACCGTCTGCGCGAGCGAGTTCATGTCCTGGGGGGTTTGTTTTCCTCTGGTTAGTCGGACGGACCGCTTGGTGACGGGGAGAACGACTGACCTCGCGCGTCATCTGCCGTTTTCCTTTGACGAGCACCTCGATCTCTGTGATCCATCTGCGCGCGCGGCCGCCGCTTGCGCCTCGTGCGCTCCCGCTGCCCTCCGCGTCCCCGTCCACGTCCATGACTCCACTACTGCTTGCGCTCCTCCCCGTCCCCGTGCTCGCACTGCGCCCCAGCGGCCGCCCCCTCCCGCCGCCCCTCCGCCTCAGCAAATCTACCGCCGGCTTCGCCCCCTCCCCGCGCAGCACACTCCCAGCGCCGAAAAACTCCTCCAGCCGCGCCACGTACCCCGCCGTCAGCGCCGTGTTCTCGCGTGGCTCCATCCATGTCCACGAACTCGGCCCATCAACCTTCATTTCCATCTCCGCCTGCTCGCGCACGCGCAGCCGCTCGACCAGCATCGAGACACCGGCGAGCCCCACGACCGGCTCGCCGGGTAGCTTCCCCACAGGCGCGACGCTCGTCTCGCGCGCGGCGGGCGCTGACTCGTGGGGGTGTGTGTTGTCGCGGTGGTGCGCCGCGGGCCGTCGGATGAGCGAGTCGTATGTGTAGGTGTAGCGCGGCGGGGTGTCGCGCGCGGTGGCGCCGGTCTCGGCGCGCGTGCGGGCGGCGGGGGGTTCGAGGCGGGGTGCGGGGAGGAGCTCGCGCGCGGAGGGTGGCGGGGTGGATGAGGAGAACGGAAGAGAGGGTACGAGTTTGAAGGGGAAGGGCGCACTTGTGGACGCGTTGACGCGCGGTGGGGGCGCGGCGCTAGTCGCGTTCGTACATGAGCGTACTTCACGTGCGTCTACGAAGGTGGCGCCCAAGTCCACCCGCCGAGACCCGAGGTTCGGCGAAGACGCGCGCACAGACACTGACGATGCGGACGACACGCTCTCGCTCTGCTCGCGTAGGAATGTGATCGGCGGTACGTCGTGCGGGCCCTCACCGAGCGCATACTCCCGCCGCCCATTCATCAGGCACCCGAACGCATCGTCATCGTCCCTATTTGTGGCTCTGATAGATGTTGCGCCGCTGATAGACGCGTCGACGATGCGGTCACGCGACGCGCTGGGAGAGCATGCCGTAACGCCCGCGGCTCCCTCGAACGAGTACGTCTTGGGTGTAGAACTCTGAGGGTCCGGGAAGAGTGCTGTCGGAGTGCGACACGGGGTAGAGGGCGCGAGAGGCAGAGATTCTGAAGAATAAAGGGTATGTTTGCCCTTGATGGATGGTGGAACACTGTGCAAGTCATTTCCAAGCTGGACCTGTGGATGGGGCCGAAGAGGTGATAGCGGCATCCCCCGGGGGTGCAGCTGCAGCTGTGGTAAGGGAAAGAGATGTTGAATGGTTTTTAATCAAGTAGGAATTAAGGGGGTCTTACAGCAACAGTACCACTGTCAGGTTTTAGGATGTCTAGATTAATTCGAAAAGAAACTGAGACATGAATGACTTCGTTCAAAGATGTGGGCACCAAACCTAAAGTGTCCATGCGGGACAGGCTTTTTGATGCTTGATTAAACAAACAAACTAAGCAAAAATAAGTGAGCTAACAATAAATTACCAAACAGGAAAATAGAGAAGGAAATTGGAGTATAATGCCAAAATCAGAATGAGAATTCCACTGTCTGTGTGACTGCCAACAGATGATAAATCAAGCATGCTTGTATGAGCAAATGTGGAACAAATCAAATTTCAATATCTGGTTCTGGGTAGCAGAAGCTTCAGAGGCCAGATACGAGCACCATCTCCATGGTGGATGGTGCACAGGGACCATCCACCCACCAATAGATGGCCCCTTCGTATGGTCCACCATAGAGAATAGTACTCTAGTGATGCTGTCCCCTCGAAAATGAAAGTGAAAGTTGAGATCTCGGAGACAGCATCGAAAGCCACAATGACACAGATGGCAGAACAAGGGACCAGGTGAGAAAGTGAAACAAAAGGGACAGGAACAGAAGAGCAAAACGAAGGAAAAAAGAAGGCACAAGCAACAAGGTCAAAATCAAGTCGTTTCCATGAACAACATCTCTGAAGCAAGGAAATGCTTACCTTGGACCAAACTCAAGATAAAGGGCCAGAGATGGAAATGAGACAATGGTGGTTCAGAAACAAGCCTTGAATCGACACAAATAGATCATGATGTGTTTGGTTCAGATTCCCACGCTAAGTCAACAATCACCAACTGTCCACATGATCACAAGATTTTGCAATGGTTACTACGACCCCTGATGTCTTAAGCTTTCCACAATTGTGGACTTTTTAGACTCCAAATTAGTGCTGGCAAGGTTTGGTTCAGTTTAAGACTTTAAGGCATGTCACGAGTTAACTCGCGGGTGACCCGGTTGCAGGATTCCCATGGATCAATTCATGGGCATTTCTCTTCTTTTGCTATTTTTCAGAGGAAAGTACAATATTCAAAGCACTTTTAACAGTTGTGAGTACACCCTAGCGAAACACCAGCATGTTCAGCCACTTAGAGTCTCCCTATGATCCCAGCTTTTGGGGAGCTGAAAGTACTCCATATAAAACTCTTATCCACTGGAGGAATTTTGTAAAAAGCTTCTGTGGTGCCTGTGCAATCGTTTTTTGGTGTTTATTTGGCCTATTTCCATGGTAGAATGGGCGTGCAAATGAGGTTGCCCCTGTTGCTCCCATAAATTAAGAATTGGTCTGGGAAGGGGTCTTACATGAGGTAGTATTCATAATATTAACAATCTAGCACTCCAAGCTCAACGGGCCTACAATCAACTGCATTGTAGTGTTTCGCTCCCATGTTATTTGGCCAAATTTGGCCTCTCACATTGACGTGCCTCGTTCTCCACCAAAACAATGTGAAATTGGACGAAACTTGGTGCTATCCTGTAGCACAGAAGCTACTCTATAACCTCAGCTAAGGTCCCGAGGGAAATGTCTCAACTGTCGACTCATAAAGTGCCCCGCGCCTTTGGTGTTTTGCTAGGGGGTTTTTCACTGTATGTATGATCTTTTTTTTTTCCAAAATCACTACCCATGCCAACGGGTACCTGAGCCCTCGGGACAGGTGTATTCCTATAGGTCAACCTGCCTTGACTCACAGGTGACCCACCCTCATGACAAGCCTTAGTTCAGGTTCAGAACCCGATGTGTCTGGATTAGTAGATTGCTGAACCTTGAACCCAAACCTGCCTCCATTCAGGTTCGGTTCAGGGGTAAGAGTGCAAGAAGGGCCCTCCTCATGCTAAAAAAAACATGTCCCATGATCATTCCCAAAAGGCTCAGAACTGGGCAGCAAACCAGAGAAAGAACACCGAGAAAGGCTTTTAACTCATGCTGCTGCAACTGAGCTGCATAGATGTCAAGCAATATTGAAGTGCTGTATTCTGACAATAGGGAGGCTCCAAGATGGCCCACATTAGGAAGCAAGAATCAAGGGGAACATGTTGTCACCATATTCATGCTTTCAAACATTGACAGGACAGAGGCAGATGTTTCTCATGAATATTTAAAGAAAGTCACCCAGTAACTGCAAGAGCACTGACCTTTGCTGAATTGTGTTTCTAAACTGCTTTTATGGTGGGGTCCTTTCTCATGATTCTTGCATTCTCTACGACTATCCTGGTTTAGATGCCATTTTTGGCCTAAAGCGTTCATCAGCCATAAAAGGAAACCATGGCTGTGTAAAGTTTGCGATAGTTCTTCTTGACAAGCTTGTGCAAAGGGATGTAAACCTGAGGTTTGCCGGCAGATCGGGCCGTATCTCAGATCTCAGAGCCGAGCTGGTCTGGGGACCCAGTCAATTGAGAGAAATTTGCTTTTCATCCACAGTCCAACCAATTTTACTCCAATTGGACGGTACGCGTTCCAGCGCGATCCGACTCAAAAGTCCGAAGACACTTGTTTCTTCCCATCTTGGAACGGGAGGTTTTATACGCGCTCCAGAAGTTGAAGGCCGAGGATGAACGAATCACTGATAAGTGAGTCGCTCGCTCCATCGCGCTTTCCTTGTGCTGAGCTGCCGCTTGACTCCTGCAGGTCCATTCAACATCACCCACCCGACGACTGTGCAAACGTCGCTCTTTGCGCTCGCGTCGTTTTCGCGCTTTGATCCTACTGGTCGCTACGTTGCAACCGCCCGTGTAGACGGCACCGCCGCTATCTGGGACCTCGATACCCGCGCCGCCGTCCGTGTGCTCGATGGTCACGTCAAAGCTGTTTCCAGCCTCGAGTGCGCGTTCCAGTTGCTCTGACAAATAGCCTGCTGACGGCGTATACTATACCATGGTAGCTGGTCAAGGCATTCGCGCTACGTTCTGACGGCTTCGAAGGACTGGAACGTGGTCGTGTGGGACCTCGCAAATTCCTGCGTTCCCGCGCAGCGATGTGCGACCCTGCGCTTTGACGCGCCCGTCGTGTCTGCATCGTTCCACCCCCGCAATAGGTGCTGTGCGACCCCGCCATCTCTCCGTAGGTGTTAATCGCGTCATCTCATGAATTTCTATTGCAGCCGTATCATACTGGCACTTATGAGCACGGGGGAGGCGTACCTCGTCGACCAGCGTAAAGCTCACCGTGCCCGCGTCGAGTTATGCGAACTGCAAGAGGAGAGCGATGATGAGGGGGCGGGTACATCGACCCGGACACGGTATGTGATATACCTTTTGTGTCTAGTTTTTCCCCCCGACAATGCTAAACCAGGTCTGCGATCACCGTCGCTCGATTCGATCCATCTGGGAAGCACATCTTCATGGGCACCAGTGGCGGGTACATCCTCGTATTCAACACGCGTACCAAGACGGTCTGTCCGTCGAACATAGCTGTTGGCGTGTATTGACGCGCTAGACGTAGATGGTCGCGCGCCATAAAATAACGGGCGCTGGCGCGATAAAAGGGCTCGAGTTCACAAAGACCGGGCGGTGTGCAAATCTCTTCGGGTCCCATCCTCCTTGATCTTTGATCTGATTTTTTGGGCAGTCAGCTCGTCTCTAATTCAGCGGACCGAACATTGCGACAGTTCACGGTGCCGACGTACTCCACACCAACCGTAGACGGCGCATACTTCGAGCAAGAACTTGAACCGACCCACCGGTTCAACGATCCCATCAACAAAACGGCTTGGCACGCAATGTCATACAGTCCGGATGGTGAATGGCTTGCGGGCGGTGTGTACTTACCATGCGCACTATCTAACATTTCCTGATTGAGTTGCGGACGGCAGGGGCAGCAGACACTGCAACACACAAAATCTACATATGGGACATCTCCAACGATGGGCAGTTCGCAAGTGCGCTGGATGGCGGTCGCGAACCACTTCTGCATCTCCACGTCTGTGCTCGATGGTACCAGTGCGGTCGGCGTGCTAATTTGCTGTAGTGGCACCCGTCCAAGTCGTCCATTGCGTCGACAACAAACCAAGGGAATATCTTGATATGGCACTGTCCACATCCCGAACGCTGGGGCGCTTTCGCCGGCGGGTTTGAGGAACTGGACGAGAATGTCGAATATGAAGAACACGAGGACGAGTTTGACATTGTACAAAAGCCGTTTCGTGACCTGTATTTACCAGATCTGAATATTTACCCAGGAAGACGAAGCGGACATGATCCGACGAAAGATGAAGGAGGAGGAGGAGGAGGTCGATATCGACACGATACCGGAGGCGGCAAAACCCCGTGAGGTCCAGCTCTACGGTGTTCAGGCAGGCGATGAAGACCTTGCGTGGGCGGACGACGAACCAGACGATGACCTGCATGACTGGAAGATGCGGGTAATCATGGAGGAGGACTGGGACATGTAGGTTTGAGGGCCGATTACAGGTGTGTATACAACGGGTGGATGTGCTTTGATACAGAGGGTCCGTGAGATAGAGAACCGTCCACAAATAATGATGAGATGGTGATAATGTCAGGCTCACGGAGCCTGAGCTTTGAGTTCTTCAATCGCGTTAGTGAGATTTTGCATGCGGACTTTGTTGAGGTTGACGTCAAGGACTGTGCTAGAGTCCGACAGGCGTCCTGATATGTACACCGTGTTCCCCAAGACGAGGTTGGTCGGGGTGGCTGAAAAACGGTACCCACATAAGGTTCCCCGTGAGCCAACTGGACTCCAGTCCGTTTCCAGGATGCGAGACGCAGAGACATTGGACACGATCATTGTCTCCTCTGCAATCGGATGAACAGGCATGGTGATGGCATTGTTGCTCATGAGTTGGTGCGCGGAAATGACATGGTCCAAACTCAGTTCGCGCCGCGTTACGCAGAGCGTCCGAGTGAGCTCCGGTAGGCTCATGGCATTGATGCCCTCAACAGTCAAGGTCGGATAGGGAAGGGGAATAAACGCATTATGTGGATAGTTAGCCAGCGATTCACCGCCAGCGTCCGAGATAATGTCACGGAACGAGGCAAAATTGCTGCAATGGATGATTCTTTCGGATGGCGTCCCAGTGGCGTAAATGCCCTGTTGATCTTTTTCAGTGGCACGCGGGAAAGAAGGATGGATGGTGGACCTTCATAATCCACGCAACAAGAACGTCCCCCGTCGTAACTTCTATGTTGAATTTTGTACGCCGCACCTCGGCCTTGACCCTATCAACGAGTACCGAAAGGCATTCCTGGGGAACGATGAATATCCGGTGGGTAGCCCCCCGCCAGAAACGTTCGCGCAGATGCCAGCCCATCAACCAAAGTGACCCCTTCACGCCGAGGGCAGAGTAACCAGATTGGGGATGATCAAACTGTCCTTGTGCCAGCTTCTGAGTTATCAATGTTTCAATGGGGTTGGGATGCATCCCCTCCGAAGGCGGCAGAGGCACATCCCACTCCTCGCCGCGCATCTCTGCCACGAGAGCGCGCACCACGGAAGCAGCACCAATACCATCGAATATACCGTGCGACCTAGCGAAACCGATACATGTGTATGGTAACTCCCCGGGAACACTAGAAGTGAAGTGGGTGACGTGCCAGCAGGTAAGGGGGTGGCTCTTCGTCACCCAGATCGAATTCTGCCGTGGGGTGTCCGGGTGGAGAAAGAGAGATTGCGGCAGCGATTCAGAACTGGTTTCGAGGGGAATGTGTACGTATGTGGATAATGGGACGTCGGAGGTGGCCTCAGTCAACACGTATGTGCGGTAGTCCTTTGGGAGGGGGCCTAGAGGAACAGCGACCTGCCAGGTTTTCGTCTAAGCACATTCAGTGAATTAATAGACGTTCTGATTGCCAATTCAACCCACAGCTGGGATAGCTTCGAGTCTGCCTGCCAACACGCGCCACTTTTCCGTCATGCGGCGAAGTGCAGCAGACAGTGCATTGGTGTCGATCGTGCCTTTGACTAACCATCCAGTGAGAAATGTCGAGCGCTCAAATGAGTTGTCGAAGACTGTGAGAGGGTACCGGGCAAGGAGCGAGGCTGGGTGCAATTCGCTCGCTTCAGTTGAGGTGGACGTCGACGGAGACATGGGTGAAAACGCGAGAATTTCATGCGCCACCGACTGATATCTTCAGCAACCATGTTACCTGGAAGACAGATGGGAATGCGATCGGGCCGGTACCGTTGATCGACAGCCAAGACGCCGCAAATGCATTGCAATCACGGGCGTTGGGTTGGAAACACAACGTTGAACCTTTGTGTAGACTAGGTTCGGAACAAGCCGCCTTCCCTCGTGACATGCACGTGCTTCGAAGGGCATTCTGAGAAGGGGCTTGTGCTAGGTTTGGAGCAAGCCTGTCTCCGCGCCGGCAAGCCAGCGATTCTCGGAGAGAGGCTTGGTCCAAACTCGTGAAAACAAGGCATGTGTTCCCGGGCGGATTAATCCTCCGTTTCGAATCCGATTCCCTTGGTGTAAACGAACATTTTATTCATTCGATAGTAGTGTATATGCCTGGCTATTTTTTCTTGCAGGATATGTTGCCCTTCCCATTTTATATCCCGACTTTGAGCGACCAGTTGCCCCATCAATTACCGGCAAACCGACCACATTTGTCTTGAAATCCTCATGTTTTATGGGCTCGATCGATTCACAATATTATTATCGAAATATCTATCAGCAAGAATTGAGTCCGTACCATCTCTCATCGTTCAGAAAACGCGCTGCCAGTTTCCTGGCTGAATCGGGCAGCGTGACGCGACGCGTTTCATGAGTGACCAGGTGTGACTCGACAATCTGAAAAATTGCTGTCTTGCGCGTACGTCGCTCTTCGACAGCAACTTCTGTATCCCGTGTATCAAAGGAGAATTTTTATTCCTTCATGCCCTGAAGGCACATCGAGCGTGGAGGTATACATACATATATATACATTTTCGAGGAGTGCCAGGTGAGCGGGTGCAACGGGTGAAAAGGGGCGACGGCGTGGTGTCTAAGGTATGACTACCTACCTTTACTTTGAGTCAATATGGCCAGAACGGCGTGCGCTAGGTGGCCACAACAAAATGACCGAATTCGGCGTGATTTGTCATCAACGCGTCGCGCTTCTCCCGCTTCTTCTCCCTCTCCCTTACATTAGGGGAAGTCAGAGTAGACGAAACGGCCTCGATTCTGGGTCGATTCTGGAATCGATTCTGATCCGATTCCGAGGCCAGAATCGAAGGAGAATCGAGTCTGGCAGAATCGAACCAGAATCGATGTTTCGTGTTGTTCCTCCTCGGGAGGAGGAACTCCCACAGAATCGAATCCAGAATCGAACGTTTCGAACTGATTGCCACATGTGATCGTTTGATGTGGTGAGAATCGACTCTTGAATCGTCGCAGAATCGAAACATGAATCGGGACGGTCAAAGCCAGATTCGATTCTGGAGCGATTCTGACCTCAGAATCGGACCTGAATCGAAGTCAGAATCGATTCAGAATCGAAGGTGAATCGTTCACTCTGACTTCCCCTATTATCGTGAACTTATGTGGACTCAGAAATGTCTACTAGACCCACGAGCACACGTCGGGAACCTTAGACACCACGCCGTCGCCCCTTTTCATCCGTTGCACCCGCTCACCTGGCACTCCTCGAAAATGTATATATATGTATGTATACCTCCACGCTCGATGTGCCTTCAGGGCATGAAGGAATAAAAATTCTCCTTTGATACACGGGATACGGAAGTTGCTGTCGAAGAGCGACGTACGCGCAAGACAGCAATTTTTCAGATTGTCGAGTCACACCTGGTCACTCATGAAACGCGTCGCGTCACGCTGCCCGATTCAGCCAGGAAACTGGCAGCGCGTTTTCTGAACGATGAGAGATGGTACGGACTCAATTCTTGCTGATAGATATTTCGATAATAATATTGTGAATCGATCGAGCCCATAAAACATGAGGATTTCAAGACAAATGTGGTCGGTTTGCCGGTAATTGATGGGGCAACTGGTCGCTCAAAGTCGGGATATAAAATGGGAAGGGCAACATATCCTGCAAGAAAAAATAGCCAGGCATATACACTACTATCGAATGAATAAAATGTTCGTTTACACCAAGGGAATCGGATTCGAAACGGAGGATTAATCCGCCCGGGAACACATGCCTTGTTTTCACGAGTTTGGACCAAGCCTCTCTCCGAGAATCGCTGGCTTGCCGGCGCGGAGACAGGCTTGCTCCGAACCTATGTGTAGACCAGCTTTCCGGTACCTGCCCTCCGATTGACTGTCAACCATTCATACAGACACATATTGCAATAGAATAGGCGGAAGATAAAGGCTGCCGTTCTGCTACACGCCACCTGCTGCTAAATCAAATAAATCGCGTAGCTACACTCTTCGTGGCCGCTTCCGTTCGACATGTTTTTTCCACCATTTTTTCTGACGGACTATAGGGGTGTTTTTCTCCCCCAGAAAAGCAGGCTCCAACGTCGCGCCAGGTGTTTTATCAAGGCTCATGATTTGTCTCGAGGTCCAAAAAATACGCACATTCTTCCTTCGATTTCAGTTCCATTGGGAATACTGTTATATCAGGGACGCAGGAAGACAACAGGAAGATCAAGCCAAATGGGGAGTTTTTGCGGTGGCCTGCTTCTCGCGGCAAGTTTCAGCATGTTCGACAAATGTCCGGTAGTATATTGGCTTCCGATTCAAGTACAGGTGGCACTTCCAGGTGAGGTAAATGGGCGGTCCAGATACAGACAAGCCTGTGAGTTCATACACAGTTGGATGGGTCGCGGGCGGACCTTTGACGGATCTCGAGAAAAAGTTAGACAAGCTAGCCGATGAGAAAAGGTCAAGGCTTTGAGAAAAATCGTCTGGTTTGACAAAATCAAGCAAACCTGTCCAATTCCAGTTAAGTAGTTACAACCGAAGAGGCCACGGCAATAAGTGCCAGAGAAAGTTGAAAGCACTACGACCGTGTGAAACCGGCCTTTCGGGCCGGCCAAACGCGTCAATCAGCAGATACAAACAACGCGGTCATCGTTGCACCACCAAGTTCCAACAACTCTCCATGGGTGAGGCCCCACTGACCCGTTTGTTTCCACCCTACCCCACCCCTGACGATTCATGACGTGACCATCTTCGCTTCTATAAGAACGCCTGGTTTGCACGGTAATCCGATAATTGCACCTCATCACCCACTACTGCTGAAACAACTTGAACTTGAAACTTACCCTTTACCACTCATCTCATCATGCCTTTCTTTGGTACTTCGACATCTTCTTCAACTCGCCGCCAACACCGCAGTTGGTTCCGCCCTAATCGCGAGAGGAGAGCCGGTGGCCTCAAAGCCGCCCTTGCAAACCCCAATACGACCCATAATGGCCGCAAACACGCAAAACACGAGCTACATTCAATGGTAATACCCACCTCACGTTGTCCGTGTCCCACCACTGACACTTTTCATTCACTAGGGGAAATCTGCACACGTCCCGTTCATGACGAAAGTCAAGCGCACGTTGGGCATCCGTAGCACGCCTCGCCGACGCACGACATTCTCTCGGAGAAAACGCGCCAGAAAACTAGTTACGTGAACTGACGGCTATTGAACGCCTTCGAAACTGTATTAAATAACACCTTTTTGTAACCTGCTGATACTGTATTGTTATTTCACGATACCCAAGTGGTGCATTCTCTCTTACGAGGGCTCAAGCAAAGTATTATTGCGCGATGCGCCTATGGGTGTTTTTTACACTTGTTAATGATTTGAATGAATGGTTTGATTAAACATGAAATTGTGTACGATTCGGGTTTTAGAATTGATTCTTGCAAAGCGAAATCACAGTGTCCCCGGGCCATATACGGCCTCCCGCGCCTCTCGCAGTTTAACTTCGCGGGCCTCCTAAAAAATTTGTGTCAGGAAGCTTCAGCAAACATGAGGCGACACACACATCATGCGCCTTCTGGATTTGCACAAGCTGTTCTGCCTGCGCCTTCTTGGCCTCTAGCTCTGCGTGGATCTTCGTATCCTGCTGGTGTTTGAGCTGTGAAAATGAAACAACATCAAGAGGTGCTTGAAGATGCTTGGGATAGGCACGCACCTTCACGTCTCGATCCGAGCTGGTGAGATCTGTTGTCACGACGTCGTGGTGGTGCGTCGCCTTGTTCAATGCCTGCGCGGCCGCCACCTCCTGCTTGCTCAACTTATCGTTCAGCTTCTCCGCCTTGTGGACAGACTAGCGTGGCGTCAGAGGACGTGTAGAAGACTGGAAGAGCACGGCACATACCTTCAGCGCCTTGACCGCCGCCTTCTCCGTCGCGTCGACGTCTTTGAGCGTGTGTTTTACCTGGCTCGCCTCTACCTTGGCCTCTTTGGTGAATTGCTTCTCCATTTGCTTAAGCTCGGAGGTCGAAGAGGGCAGCTCGGCGTTGGTCGAGGTCATGGTTTAGAAGTTGTGGTGTAAGTTCAAGTTGCAGATGTGTATAGACGGGCGGTAGGGTTCGTTTAAGTAGCCTACTTGCGAATGATGTCACTTTTGCGAGACAACCTCCTGTGTGCGGGTGCGAGATCGGGACGACGCAAGTGACGTAAAAATTCGGTGCTCAAGAGGGGTTAGTTGGAGCGTACCGTCTTGGGGAATACATTTCTGGATGAGGAGAGCCATACATTATAGATAGGGAGTAGTAGTAACCAAGTTGAGCAGGAGCGGCGCGAATCATTCCAGCGTAGTCCCAGATACCTCCTCGAGAAGAGGCGGCAGAGGATTGACTTGGGAATATCGACATGGACAGTATTAAGCAACTGCCTTGAAACGAAGCCTGAGCCTCGGTAGCAGTAGAGATCGCCAATCAGACCGTCTGTCCAGATCAGGCTATCAACGCCGGAAACCTCGTTATGGTAGAGTTTCGGTCGATAGCTCGCGGCTTTAGGAAAGTACTTATGAATCTTGACTCGCCAAAGTAAATTACGCCATGGATGTTGAATTTGAACATGATTTTGACCGCTTGCTGATAAAGAAGAAATTTGCCAAAAGACGTAGTATGATTACATTAGGGGAAGTCAAAGCGGTCAGGCAGGACCGATTCCGAAGACGATTCTGAACCCGATTCTTGTCAGAATCGGCGGACAGAATCGAACGAGAATCGACTCAGCTCTGACCGCCCGATTTGGCTTCGATTCCAATTCGATTCTCGCTTGATTCTCGCGTCGATTCTTGCGTATGTTTCCGCTGTCAGAATCGGTGTTCGCATGAATCGGCGCGAGAATCGCCGATTCTTGAGTTCCTCCTCCAGAGCAGGAACACCGATTCTGGCCGATTCTGGGAATTTGCCGATTCTCGACCGATTCTCGTCGACAGAATCGGCGACAGAATCGGGTCCCAGAATCGGGCGTGAATCGGCCTGCCTTGACCGCTTTGACTTCCCCTATTTATACGGTTGCAGACTTAGCCTATCCCATTACATTCAGACACCACTAGAGTCATTATACTGCAATCCCCAATGAAAAAATCTCCAATAAGCTCTAATGCCTCGTATTCCTATGCGGAGGAGGCGTCGGACAGAGTTGACTCGGGCGTGGTGATGCCTGGGCCCTCGCGCAACTCACGGAGCGTGGACTTGCGTTCCTCCTGGAGAAGCTTAAACTTGAGAGGGAACGGTTGGGTTCATGAGACGTACGGCGTGGGCCAGCTGGGTCTGCAAGACCTCCGCCGCATGCGCTTTCTTGGCCTCGAGCTCGGCTGTGAGCTTTGCGTCCTCCTGGCGCTTCATCTGCTGCTAATTTAAGCTTCACCCTGAAGCGCCTCAAAGTGGAGTCCGCACCTCGGCATCACGCTCTGCGTTGCGCAGGTCGACGACTACAGCATCGTGCTGGTGGGTGGCTTTGTTGAGGGCCTTGAGGGTCGCGGTTTCAACTTTGGAGATCTTCTCAATAACCTGGTCGGCCTTACTTGCGGCCTGGGGGACGTTGAACGTTGGGCGAGATGAATGAGATGCACCGCGCGCACCTTCTGAGCTTTGGCCTTGTGTTTTTCTGTGCTCTGGACTTCTTTGAGCGCCTGCATCACCTCCGCGTCCTCGCGTTTGGCCTGCTTGGCGAACTGCTTCTCGAGTTTCTTGATTGCGGCGGGGGAGGAGGGGACGCGGGGTGCGGACATGGTAGCGGAGTTTAGGACGCGAGTCACGGAGTCGCGTGACCGTGTATCGCGTATTTTCAATTTATTTTACGGCAACAAGGTGAAACATAATCGTCATGGTGCTTCGATTCGGAGACTCCACATTTCCTGCAGTTCTCTTTCGCCATCATGCCATCGACGAGGCGGAAGTCGGTACCTAATAGTATCGACATCGGTCCTTCTAACCATCACCGGTTCCACGACGAACCGTCCGAAGACTTAGATGGTCACCTGGCTTTTCTTTCCACCCCACCACTTTCAGCCGCGGACTCTCCCGCGTCGCCGCCGTACAAGCGCCAGGCTAGCCGCCCCAACCTCGAGCCAGACTCTCACCCGTCTCCAAGTCCTAGCTATAGGTCCGCGTTTATGCCAGGTTCAGTCGCTTCGGTCGAGGCCGATGAAAAAGGCAAAACTAAAGCGTCGGCCTCTGTTCACTACCCGGCCAACATAGCCCGTGTCCCCGACCACGTCGAGCATGATCACCATTCGCTGCCACAATCAGCGGCATCGTCTGTGGCTGGCACAGACGACGAAGGCGATGCGGATTATGACTGGTCAGATGAGGAGGACCTGGTGGACGAGGAAGCCAAGTTCGAGGAGCACATGGGGAACACTCAGAAAAAGTCTGGCTGGGGATTCAAGAGGTAAGCTATTGTGGTCAGAGAAGGTCGGCGGACTAACTGTCTATTAGAATTTTCACCATGCTCTTCTCCACCCTGATTGGTTCCACTTTTTTGGCCGCCGTCCTCGTCATCCCCGGGATCCTCCTTCATTTCCTATGGTATAAGCTAGTCTCTTATTTCCAGACGCTACAACAGTTGACGGCTCGTACCTCGCTTGTTGTAATAGGTATAAGCCGGACATGACCAGTTATCGGCACAAGGTTACCCTGAATGTCCAGGCCTGGCTCTTCTGGGCCGCCGCGAATCTCCTCCTTTCATGGTACTTCGCCATGCTCGTCGATATTGTCCCCTCCTTCGTCCGCTTCTCCCTCTCTCTCGCCTGGGGACACGTCTCAGAGGCAATCAAGTCACGCATCGAGATGTACAACTCCGTTAAAAACACCATCAAACCGCTCTTTTACGCCGCGAGCGCCTGGGTCTCCTGGGTCATCATCTTTGGCTCGATCTTCCAGCTATACGGCGCGGGAAGCCGGAATCACCAGGGGTACACGGACACCGTGTTCAAAGTTATCGAATTTTTCTTCTTTTTTACGTTGGTGCTCTGCGCTCAACGTATGCTCTCTCACGCCATCGCGTTCGCGTTCCACCGCACCGCGTTCAAGGACCGTATCGACGCCGTGCAGGAGACCCTTCTTGTCGTCGAGCAGCTGCGGGAGTACCGTCCGAAGCACTCCAAGCGCGGTTCTGGGTTGCGCACCCCGTTGTTCGGTGGATTTACGACCCCTACACTTGATAACGACCATTTCAACTTTCTCTCTTCGAAACTCAAGGATCATAAGCGACGTTCAGAGCTTGCGAATCTCAACTGGGAAAATGAAACCACCAAGACGAATGAGCCGGGGTCAGCGCCTCCTTCTCGTCCACTGAGCAGAATCGGCGAGAACCAGGTTCCTCATGAACATCATCACGTTCACCACCACGACCACAGCCCACATCGATATCCTCCTTCTCGTGGTGATCACGACGCGAACGACGCGACACTCGTTGGAACTGCGGCAAAGGTGCTCAAATCGGCCATGTTGCACGATGCGCGAAACATTAAGGGTAAGGATGCCACCTCGGGCATGCAGTGGAACGTGAATTCTGCACACGAAGCCAAGGTACTTTTTGCTTTGCATTTTTTTATGGCCACTGAACGAGCGACACAGCGTCTGGCCCGCTCCATCTACACGCGGTTCAAAGCCCCTTCCCGTAATTACCTTATCCCGCCGGACTTTCATCCTGCATTCCCCACCACCGAGGCTGCCGATGCTGCCTTCCGCGTGTTTGATAAAGACAACAACGGGGATCTTTCCCGCGCGGAGATCAAGACGACGCTCATGAAGGTGTACAAGGAGCGCCGGTTCCTTGCGCGCGCGATGCGCGATGCCGGAGCGGCGCTAAAGACCCTCGATCAAATCCTACTTGTCTTTGCCCTAGTCGTCCAATTCTTCATCAGTCTGAGCGTGTTCGGTGTGAACGTCACGAAAAGCCTGACGAGCGTTTACACGATCGGCATTGGTGCGAGTTTCGTTTTCAAGACGGCAGCGAGCAGCGCGTTTGACTCGATCATGTTTCTGTACGCATACGCCTTCCATCGTTGCCAACCCGTATTTGTCTCACGTCCCCTGCCTCGCCCAGTTTCGTGACACACCCGTTCGACACCGGAGATCGTTGCTTCATCGACGATGAGATTATGGTGGTAAAGAAGATGGGACTCTTTGCGGTGCGTGTCTCGCTTTTTTACGGCTTCTTTGGGCTAACGGCGAACTCAGACTGTATTCACGCGTTGGGACGGGACGGAGTCGTATTATTTCAACAGCCAGCTCGCCACGAAGTTCATGTGCGTTTTCCATGATGTTGCCTTTCGATTCCTTGTTGACATTTTATATATTTTGTAGAACTAATGTTCGGAGGAGCGGGGTGCCTGTGTTTCCTCATTTTTCCTTTCGCCTTTCGCTGATTATATTCTACAGAAAATGTTCGAGAGTCTAACGATGCAGGTGGCGTGGCGCACACCACTCGCGAAACTGGACGCCCTCGAAACCGCCATAAATACCTGGCTCTCGACAGAGCAGAATCGATGGTTCGTACCTAGCACGGGTGTTACCCTGCAGCACATCGACTTCCAGCGCTACCTGGAGTTTACGATGGCTATCGGGCACAACGGGTATGTGATGCAGAATTCAGAATCTTGTCCTTTTATTGACAAGCCCGCGCCGTAGTACATGGCAGGACTGGAGCCTGCGCTTGGCGCGCAAAACAGCGTTCCACGCGGCGGTGCAGTACCACTGCCGTGAGCTCGGCATCGTGTGTTACAACTCGCCACAACCTATCGTCTGGGGCGATCCAAACCTTGAGCTGCCGCCGTACCCCCCGGTGACGAGCCCCACAGCGGGAACTCCTGACGATCGCGATGCGGATGCCGATGCGGAGGGTGTGCTTGAGCCTGCCGTGAAGCCAGCTCCTACCTTGGGCTTTACGCCGCACATGAGCTCGACGCTCCACCGCGCGCGGACGCACGGGAAGAAGGCTGCCATGCGCGCCACGGGCGGCGGCGACGGGAACTGAACCGCTTGCTTTCACATTCTTGAACGGACAATTAGAGGGCTGGTCCCAAGTGTTCAACTCATTGTAGATATAAACTTGACGCCTGCGCTTGAACGCTGAACTCCATATTAGCATGCTGATCTAGCGTACTGACACTTACACGTCGCATCCCCCCACTTCCTCCTACCCATTTATATAGAGAAATTTAGCCCACAAAAAATTAGAATAATCGCGTCGGGATCTCGTTGCGCCGCCAGCTTTTGAGCGAAGGTCAGGGTAGCTTGGGGCAAAGTGGATCCACCAAATGAAAGGGCACGAAGTCCGCATTCTTGTAACGTAGCGCGGTTCGATGGATCTGTAGGGCATTTGGACTTAGGAAGGCTGGAGATGATGTGGCATCACGACAATTTCGAAAAGAGGGAATCGCGCATAATTTCAAGATACACACAAGGGAGGTACGTAGAAGAAGGCGCAAGGAGAAGGACTCTAAACCAGACGGGAGCATGCATGCAAATTCCGCTGATTTTCTTCGGACAAAAGGAGGTCTCAAAATAGTTATCGATAACCAAAGTTCAAGACGACTCCGCCGAGTCGGCAGGCCTTATTCCTTTCCCCCTTTGTCCACCCAGAGCAGTTTTTTTGGCTAGCATGTCACGGTCGATCGTTTTATCCGAGCACCGTTGAGGCATGAAACCTCATTTAGATCTATAGCACGGCACAGTCGGAGATGCTATCGCGGCGACGTCCCACGTTATACTTACTTACATCGCTCTTTGATTCTGAAGGAAGAGTACGTCTGAACTTTGAAGAATTGAAGAGCCGCGCAGTAGTCGGAGATGATTGCCCAATGCCAGTTGTCAGACGGCACCAGACGGCCCTTGAAACTTGAAGCCCGAGAGTGCTTTATAATAAGTGGAGAACGGAGAACGAGAAGATGATGATTATCATAAGACGCGGAGCCAATTCACACAACAGCGCAGTGTCAGGGGTGCCGGTGAAGATTCTAAATGACAGTTGAACTTGAAGCTTGAAGGCAGGAATTGGTGGCTGTGCTCCTCTCCCATAATTTCAACGTCAACTAGCGTCAACCTCTATAAGGGCATTCGACTTCAATTGAATCTGCTAAGTGCCTGCCATCCCAGCCGGAGCGGTTATTTTGGCAGAAAATATCAGCCACCGTCCATCACCTTCTTGGGGCTTGATACTATCAAGAGCGTTTTCTAATACATCCCACGGCCACTCCGTCTTGAGCTGCCATTATGACCATTCAATTCCGCATACCTGACCTTTTGGAGCTCGTATCGGACTACGTCAAGCCTCTTAATCCTCACTTTGACGAATTAGATGCAGGTTTCCAGAAATGGGTCGACGCCGCAGCGTTTCTCAGCGATCAGCACAAAAAGGTGCGTCGAGCCAGCGATGTATTTTCTCATATGTCTAGCCTAATCTGGTGCGTTCAAGGCGTGGAAGCACGCAGAACTGCCTCTGCTGATTGCGCGGGCTTTCCCTGAAGCTGACGCCGCGCATCTGCGCGTTTGCTTGGACTCGATGATGATGTTCTTGATCGTGGAACAGCTAACGTGAGCGAATGAGCTCCATTTTTTCCTGGAAGGGTATTTAGCTACTGTCCAGTGACACCCCCGCAACGAGCGTTGTCTCGAAAAAATGGGCTGGGGAATTCGTCGAGGCTTTGAAGCAGGCTGAGGCACCCAAAACCAAGAAAGAGGGCCCTGCTGCAGTCCTCCAGCAGTGATACTGTCTTTCGAGCCTTCATTTTTGTTCGCTGACCTGTAAGGGATGTAGTTTGGGCACCAAAGTGATCACGGCCATAGACCCGCTCTATCGGCCTCCTTACATCCACAGCAATGTTCTCCTTGCCGAAGGAATTGTGCAAGAGGCGTTAGATCGCGAACAGCACGATGAAACGAACCCAATCTCTCTCGACACATACTTGAACACCCGCCGGAAATCTATCGGCGCGCTTCCCTTCCATGATCTTGACCGGTGGATCTGGAAACTGGATCTCCCGGATGAAGTGCGTGCGAACCCGCATATCAAGAACATGATCGAGGCATCTGTGGATATGGTTGCGCTCGGCAATGTCCTGACCGCTATCTGTCTTATTACCCCTTGACCGACATGTTCTCTCCAGGATATCTATTCATATAGAAAGGAGTATCTCGAGGACGGCGCAAAACACAACTACGTGACCGTCGCCATGCATGATCCTGCGACGCCCGTCCAGGCTGGGGATATCCAGGCAGCCATCGACTACACCGTTGAGCAATTTTCCGTGGCACTTGCCCGATACAAGGAAAATAAGAAGCTGCTCCCTTCCTTCGCAGACAATGCGGATCTGAATACAAAGGTTGAACGATACACGGAACTCATGATGGACTCGGTCGCGGGAAATATCGAGTGGAGTATCGCTTGTAAACGATACTCACTCTTTCCGGATGAGGCGGCCAGAAAGGCGGGACTGATCACGATCTAACTTGAATTTGTACTTTGAGAGTATGTCACATCTTTGTTTTTGCAACCGCACGTATATGTGACCCTCCAACAATTTGAGCTTTTTTTTTTAGCTTTACGTACTTTCAAGTTCGGGTTTCCTGTGAAAAGAACCGAAGCGGCGAAGTCGGATCCAAAGGGAACTGCACTCGACGTATTGATGACCGTCTACCCCGATGGCGGGATGGTGCTTGTTCATCATCGCATGCGCGGGTTCTCGAGTTCTCACTCCGTCAATCTGTCAACGCTCAACGCTAAACCATTGCAACGACGCGGAGACGATCATACGTACTTACAACTGCGGTTCAAGCATATTCAAGCCTTCTGGGGCGGCTACTTGGTATTACGCGACAAGCTCTGGGCTGGAAACGCCGAGTATTTCAAGGTTGCACCGCCTACACGTTGGGTGTAACATTCAACAGATTGCTACTGGTCACTAGGGTCCTAGGACCATCACAAGGATCAACCATCCAAGTTTAATGGGTTCTCCACCCATCAGATTGAAATATGGCGCCCAAGTTGAGGGAGTATATCAAGTATCTACACTGCAAAACCGGGCTACCTCTTCATTTTCCCTTCATGTCCGCCTCCGCCTCGTCAGCAGCGGCAGCGGCAGCCCAGTTAGCTGCGTTAATCAGCGCGGTCAAAGAACTTTTTGCAACGACGTTCATCGGTTTTTCAGTGTCCACAGCGCTATATGGTGTCTCTACCCTACAAGCGTATCTCTATTTCAGAACATACACAAATGACCAATGGATTCTCAAAACGATGGTGAATTGAAGTCTTCCGCGGTATTCCACAGCTCGCTTGAGTTTACACTTCACTTTATCAGGTCACAGCCTTATGGTCGGTATACTCTTAACCATTCGCGGCACATGGGCCTTATCCGACCAACTCCTAGGACCTTCGACACTTTGACTACAATTTTCGTTGCCCATACTCTCTATGTTTTTGTTTTCGCCTTTCTCAATCAGAAAATCGATCTCGACATTCCCTGGTGAGAATTAAAGCTCTATCTGGACGTTTCAAACCGACAACTCTGGTCATAATAGGAGTTTCACGGTGAGCAATATTCCTGGGCAACGAGAACCGTGTCTGATCGCACTTGTCCTTAGGCGGAAAAGATGCTTGTGGTAGATTGAATATGCAAATCCTGTGAACTGATCCAGATATCGTTGCCCTGCAGACCATCATCACCTTCATCGCCCAATTCTATTACGCTCATACGATCTGGAAACGTCTGCAAATTTTCTTGTCAGGCATCGCGTGTTATTTACCATTTTCTAGTCAGCGAAAGCAAGATTGCGACCGGTTTCATTGTGGGGTTAGCCGTCGGTGCCTTTGGTGAGATCCTTTCCGGGCTCAGTCCATCCGCATTAGTTGACGCTCTGAATAGGGTTGGGTATCTGTGAGGATCCAAGGAACCTAAATTGCCACAATTGCTCACCTGACCGCTTGTGCAGACACAACTGTCCATTTGTATATCTTTCTAATGTTCTGTTTCTCTGTTTACTGACCCGCAATGTCTAGATTCGAAAATGCAGCTCTCAATTCAATCTCAACCCGAAGCTTTTTGGTTTGTCCACCGTTCCAATTTCTCGATTATCATGTTTACTCGCCATGGCTGTAGATCGTCAGCGGACTTGTACAAGGCCTTGCAGCGTTGAATGACATCGTCATCACCGGAGCCTTGTCTTTCTATCTCCACAGTCGCCGAAGTGGCATACCCAGCTCCGAGATGCTCATCGACACCCTGATACTCTACGCCGTTAGCCGAGGTCAGTATCGACCACAGTTCTTTTTTTGAACAATCTTGATTTAACAGGTATGTAGGTGTCCTGACTGCGTAATTTCCAGCTTCCCCTCCGACGCCGCCACTGACGCGCCGATTTTAGCATTGCCCAAATCATGTTTTTGGTTCTTGTGAGCGTTACTGGATTCCGAAATCCCCCGTGTCATTGACCAGGCTTGATATAGAACGTCGCACTTCCCCATCATCAATTTTGGCTACCATTCCATATGGCGGTAGGAAAGTGTATGTTTGCAACCACTATTGCTAGCTTCGCGACATTAATATCTGTCCCGAGTATATGTAAATTCCGTGCTGGCTAGGTATGTTTGTGAATCCATAACAATATTCCCATTCGATCATGCTCCTCTCCAGTCTCAACGTGCGGAAGAGTTTTGAGCAGAAGGAGGTCCAATTGGGTAGCGGGTTCAACAGAGAAAAAAGTGCACAACTTGAAAGTCAGGTGTGTCTTGATTGGTCCTACTTTCCTCGCTTTCCTCTTAGATGCATTGTCAGGTTACAAGACCTATCACTTTTAACCCTATACAGGTTGTAAATTCAACATCGACGACAATGGGCACATTGCGCCGAAGTAGTGGCGCCCCCGATGCTGAACGAGAATAGGCGTACGGAGACACGAGTTGCTATTGCACACTTGTTCACTGGTCTGCCTTTCAAGGTTACCAGCGTGCGCTACGGCTCACCAAGCAATCTCCCATCTTCCTCCTCTATCTAAGACCTGGGACCCTGTTGTGAGGATTTTTGGTTTATTCAGTGGAACACTTGTTTAGAGATTGTAGTTTAATTAGTTTAATTCCATCGATAGAATAGAACATTGTTCTGTGCGAAAACGAATCTGGACTTGTCCACTCTGGTGATTCTGTCTCGGTCCTTGTCCGAATGGCGAATGGTAGTCAGTCTCTCAGCCGCGGCTACGCCGACGACGTACTTCAATGTTCCGCCGAGTCTTTGGTTCCGATTCCGGGTCAGATGCACCTGAGCGGCAGCAATAGAGGCAAAGGAAGAACAAGACAACATTCGAGAAATAAACCCCTATATTTTCTTAGCGGCTATATTGAATTCATCTCACATGCACGGAGATTATGCTTGGTTAGATGAGACCGAATTCAAGAGCATTGGTGGCCTAGCAGATTTCGGGGGGCCACAGTATTGCATGTTTATACCATTTAACTGACGCACAAGCAGAAGAGGACGAGATTGTGTGGATAGGCTTTGAATACAGATTAGATTGTGTTGGCGGTGATGTTAATACAAAAATTGGCGGCTCTACAGGTGTTCGCGTCGCCAACTGGATGAAGGACAGTCAGAGTAAGAGCACGGCGATTAAGTTGCAACCAACGTCTTGTCAAACTTCTGATTTATTTGCACCATTTTGACTCCTTCGTTTGGTCGGATGGAATTCCATGGTTCTGGATTCCTCTTGGACCATTGGACTGTGAAGACTGGGATAGGCGATGGAGGAAGCAAGGCACGGGATCCACGTACTGCTGGGACCCATTGCCGAGCGGTAGGTAAAGTAGGAAGCGAAGGAAACCATTCCGGTGACGAGAACGACGCTGTATGAAACTTGAGCTTCCAAAAAAAATATGTAGCGACACGACCATACTGACATTGGAATCGCCTGGTAAGCAACGTAATCAGGAACAATGCATTGTACATGAAGTGTTGATATACATACCTCGACGGCGAACCAGTGTTTCATTGCGGGCTTGAGTGCTAGAGGCATTGTGTGTATGCGAGGATGGATGACGATAGGTCTGCCGCCTACGGTCTCCGCATTATATGCTCGGGCACCGCCACAATGCGGGGCGGGTCGGAGAGGGCGAGTCTGGTCTGCGCTAGCTCATACGAGGGCGGTCTAGTCGCGACGAGGAGCCCAAATCAGTTCCAAAACGTCGGGCTGACCTAGATATTAGGCAGTTTGACTGAAAGAGGTTGTTCCGGATTTGTCTGGGACGGTCTAGAAGTGGCACAGCAGTGCCACTTATCCGCCGCTCAAGGGTTTGATAAGGCTGGATGTATATACATCATCGAGTAGGCCACAGTCAAGGAAACCACCGAGAAAACCACTAGTTTGAATTTTCCCAAGGTTTGAAGGTACAAGGTCCGTATGGCCAGGCTGCAGTGCGCTTTATGTAGCGAAGCTCTGGCTACCATTGCTCAATACAGCAAGATCCGAGACGAAAGACACTGTTCGGATGCCCCTGGAAGCGGAAAGTAATCAAGTGATGATGAGGGAGGATGGAAAGGGAAGACAGGCACATGTGAGTTGAATTAGGAGTCCGGATTTGGCTGGTAGCTGTGACGTCCACCGATCGATTCGCAGTTTCTCTGCCAACTCTCCCAATCATGGCCTCAATTTCCGCTCACTTTACCAAGGGCCCCGATGCCCAGTCCATCTTCGACAACATACACAGCCAGTTTCAGCTCAGTCCAGAAGCGCTCATAGAGCTCACAGGAGCATTCCTCGATGAATTTAAAGTCGGTTTGGGCAGCTACAACCATCCCATGGCCATGATGTGCGTCCGATTCAGCCGTCCCGTACTCGTTTTGAACATCCCGTAGTCCTTCCTTCGTTACCGGTGTCCCGGACGGTACTGAGACGGGGTAAGCTAGCTGCATCGTATTCGACTGTAGAATAAACAATTTCCCGCCTCAGGACGTTCCTCGCATTAGACCTCGGAGGAACGAATATGTGAGACAATACCTCGGCTCCCTCAATTCGGCTGCTCACCGGAGTTCCAGGCGTGTTTGCGAGGTCGTTCTCCACGGCGACACGACTTTCTCTCTGCGCCAGCAGAAATATAAAGTTTCGGATGCACTTAAGACTGGAGAGGCTTCCGTCCTATTCGGTCCGCAAACAAACCCTCTATTCACGACTCTGGCTTATCTTTTGGTCGTAGATTATCTCGCCGATTCCGTGGATGCATTCCTAACGTCTCATCCCCCAAGTGACGCTGCTCCTGGACACGGAAATCCGTTCTCTGAGCCGACTCCGGACGTCGTCCACCTTGGGCTCACTTTTTCCTTTCCAGTAGAACAAACTGCTCTGGGCTCTGGGAAAATCCTTACATGGACCAAAGGCTTTTCTGCTAAACATGCGATCGGGAACGATGTGGTCAAACTGTTGCAGGATGCTTTCGATCGGAAACACATGCACGTAAAATGTGTCGCCCTTGTCAACGATGTGTGCCTCTTGCGCCCTGGAATATGCCGTAACATTGACCCTGTCTCCAGACCGTTGGAGCCCTCCTTTCCCGAGCATACACCGCAGGCGGCTGTGTTCTTGGCGCCATTTTTGGTACCGGAACCAACGGCGCATACGTCGAGGATATCAGTACGCACTGTTTCCGCGGCCCTCTCTGCCTCCCTAATGCGACCTAGCTAATATCAGGAAACTTGCCAACGATCCGGCTGCTTCCCGCGGTGGATTAATGGTCGTGAACACCGAGTGGGGCGCATTCAATAATACTGTGTGTGGACCGTTGCTCTCATGCTCATATCTAATTTACATGTAGCGGTCTCATCTGCCTTCGACGCCTTTCGACAACAGCCTGGATCGAACAAGTATAAATCCTCGTTTCCAAGCTTTCGAGAAAATGATCTCCGGGATGTATCTGGGCGAGATCACCCGGAATATACTCTTGTCGCTCGTTGATGCTGCCCCCAAGTCTTTGCTTTTTGGCGGCAAAACCACTGCGGCGTTAAATGCCCAGTGGGGCTTTGACACCAGTGTCATGAGCGGTGTCGAAGAGGCTTGGGAGGGGAAGGACTCGGAACATTGGACTGGTGGAAACCCTGTTCCCCAACTTTCCGCCTTTGACACGCCAGAAAAGCTGGACTCTTCGGTCAAGTCGAGACTAGAACGCGTGCGCGCTGTCCTTGTTAAAGAACTAGCGTATAATGAGGACGACGTATCAACGAGGGACGCAGCCGTGAGTAACGCTACCTCCTCCAGGCGCGCTGTCATACCTAATCATCACTTGAGATCGTTCGATGGGCATGCTCGATGGTTGCGCGGCGCGCGGCATTACTAAGTGGAGTGGCTGTTGCAACCGTGCTAATTCAAACCGGACGCGCGGTGTTCCCTGGCCAGGATGGCAAACCTACGAAAAACGAGTCGAAGATCGGTGTAGGTGTCGACGGGAGGTTCGTGATTTAGCTCTCCTGCAGTTTTCCACCTCCAAACATGTTGTCTAGTTTGATCCAGTTCTACCCACACTTTGAAGAGACCTTACGGGAATCTCTTCGACTTGTTGTTGGCTCTGATGTCGAGAAAAGGGTGGACATCGGGTTGGCGAAGGATGGCAGCGGAGTCGGCGGTAAGTTCTTCGCCTCTCTTTGGCGATTCACTCGGTTGAACCTTATCTTCAGCCGCCCTTTGTGCACTTCAGGCTATCAAGCAACTTTAACCCATACTAATAAAGTGAAAATGTATCTTATCGAGAACATGCTGTATAGATCTGTGCCGACGTTCCTGGAGTTGGTGTATCCATTCCTATTATGTAGTACTTATACATGTCTAAATTTCAATGAGAGGGGTTGGTGCGCTACTTCGTTGACATCAAGATTCTCTCATATCCTTGACTAACCTGCCTCCAATTCAGCACGTTCCAAAACTCTCGCAGCCACGCCTCCTTCCCCCAAACACCGTATCCCGCAGTAATCCAGGCATGCTCTTGAACAGAGATGCAAAACAGCGGATAGAGGACTTCGCCGGCGTTGATAATGTCTGCCTGGCTTTTTGGGGACCTATATATGCTCTGGGTGTTGCTGCTATCAAACACGCTATCTTCGGCGGACCGGCGAGCACTGGTGTGTATGAAGCGGGGGCTCAGAGGGGCAAGAGGAGTGTTGCTGCCCCGTGGTGGGGGTGGAGGTGCCTCCATAGACATTAAGCGTGCCAGGTCTTTTTGATTCAATTCCGCCGGAGCCGTGCCGCGGCCGTCAACCCCCCAACTAGCCAGATACTTGCCAACATACTGCATATTCCGGTCCCAACCTAACGGGTCGGACGTCATCTCGTGGTAAAGATTGGGGAGAACGGTCGCCATGTACGTTCGCGAACGGACGAGCAACGTCCCGGGTCCAAAGGTGGGGAGGATGGAAGTGCTTCCCTTTGCGTCGGTGACGAACCATATCCACCCCGAGGTAAACATACCCATGGCGGCGGCAGAAAAACTAGATTTCAGTTGATCGAGGCCGCCATGGTCGATGCGAATCTTGTCCATGAGAGTTAATGAGATGGCAGTTTCTTGAGAGTCTTCAGCGTTGGGGGTCTAGCGTGTTTCGAGTAAGTGGTATTCTACAGAAACCGATATGCATGCGCACGAGCTGGCCCAAGAAGAAGCTATTATTGAGCGCAAGACTTGCGTAGTTGAACGCGAGGGTTTTTTCTCGAAACGGGGCCGTATTTATGATGACCTGTGTCACAGATTTATCTTCTTCTTCTGTCTCTATACGCGTGGAGAGATGTTAAAATAAATCCAAGTCGACCAGGATTTGCTTACGTCGGACTTCTTCAGTCAGACGCGCCAGAAGACCAAGCTGATATTCCATGGCCACTACTTCGAGGGCGGGAGGAGGGAGAAATTTTCCAAGGCCATGCTTGATGTCATATGGCAGTGGTAGCGGGAGGTGGTCGAACTGGCCAGTAACGCCCCTGGTCCCGCGTGGTATTGGAGGCCGTCTGGCGCGTATTAATGAGTGACGACAACGGCATAGAAAGCTCATGTCGAGGAAGCCAGGACCACAGCTCCTACAGGCGCGTCGGGTGGAAGAGTACTTTTTCTTGGTGTGAGTTTGTTTGGCTAGAGCATTCCCTTACCGTTGTCCTCCACGTCAATCTTTCGAAACTATGCCTCCCAAGTCAGCTCCGGTCGTGGCAGAACCCACCTCTGCTGTGCAGACTCTGTGGAAGGCCTACAATGAGCAGACTTCCGACCGTCTCAAATTTATCGACGCATTCCTCGTCTTCCTTATGCTCTCGGGCATCGTCCAGTTCTTATACTGCGTTCTCATTACTACCTTCCCTTACAACGCCTTTCTCTCAGGGTACGCCACTCTCTGTCTCGGAAATACGATACCTGTGCTCATTTCCATTCAGATTCTCGAGCACAGTGGGCCAGTTCGTCCTAACTGCTTCTCTCCGATCGCAAGTGAATCCCGAAAACAAAACCGAATTCAAAGAGGTATCCCCCGAACGGTGCGTTTATCAACCATTTCGCATTGAGTTATTCTGCTCAATCCCACGTCAGAGCATTCGCCGATTTCGTAGTGGGCTCCATCGTGCTTCACTTCTTCGTCTTCAACTTCCTTGGATAATAAATGATGTATATATGAGATGCGGACAGTACAAAGTGCAGATAATACGGGATGGTCGGAAGCGTGGAACTTCAATGTTGCCTTTCGAATGAAGACGACCGCTGGAAAAGAAAGGTAAGTATGCTTGACCGTCAGAGACGAAGTGGACGCACTCCGCATATGACGACCGCGAAATCGAACGCATATTCCCCTTGGAATCACGGATAAGTGAGGTGAAAGCAAATGAATCTGCCTGCACACCAAATTCAAGGTAGGACCGCAGTAGTTCTGTGTAGTGTAAGGAACAATACAAATCGCCATCGTGTGATCACTCACGGCGAATGTCCTTGTTGGGAACTTGTGATAGCTTGGGCCTGCAACACGTAAGTACGATGCAGGACGCGCGAGAACGGCGTGAGATACGTTAAGCCTGTGTTCCTCTTCATTCCGGCGAGGAAGACGCTGATGTTGGCATTAGAATGATACACTGCTCGTGGAAAGCGTGTCGTACGAAATGAGGACAGCGTCTATGCCCAGGTGAACTGCGAAGACGGGCTCAACGATATGCTAGGACATGGGGTGAAGGCGAACCGAGTTTGCCGAGCATTGAAGACAGTGTAGTGAAGGGATGAAAGAGGCAATTGGATTTCAAACTCCGAATACGGCGCGATTGCGGCGCGGTCACGGGTTCTAAACCGGGAGCGCGCTTGTCGTTGACACTCGCGCCTTGGACGGTTCAAATTTACAAGCAGAGTTACACTAGATAATTAATTGTGCTTCCAAGTGGTCCATTAGAGTCCATTGAACGGCAAAGGAGTAAACAAGGAAGCAAATCCCGTTTGGGATGATCGATTACATAACAGTCCCAATTAACAAACATCAACGACCGTGCCAGGAGCCACTCTGCAGTTGCCATTGTCTCAACGACCATTGAACAATGTCAGGGCCACCGACCCCACCAAACGGAAAGACCTCTTTCTCCGCCCCCTTCGAACGCTTTAAACGCGATGAATGGGCACCAAGCGCGTTTACACTCCTGGGTACGAGCTCGACGTGGATACCGACGCAGCATCTTATCTCTCCTCCCAGATACTGTGGAAACCTATTTTGACTCTCACGTCGACCTCTTACAACGCCAGCTTCAGAAACACAGCGACCGGCTGAAAATGAGGGCAGAAGAGACATTCAAAATCCGCGACATTTCAGGAGATGTGCTGGCCGAGAACTTTGAGCGCGAGCTCAAGGGATTCAAGCTGCGGGTGCGGTGGCACTTGTTCTTTACTTGTCCGACTGTTAATATTCGCATCGTTCCAGATCTCAACGCGTATGACTACGTTGGCCAGTTCATGGCAGTCTGCCAAAGTTGTGCGAACCAAAGCCAAAGTGTCTTTCTTTTTTGGAGTCATGTCGCTACTAGTCTCCGCCCTGCTGTTTGGTATGGCCCCACAGTCCGTCATTTTCATTTTCTGCGCGATTTCCACATGTTTAATTGGGACACAGATGGGTCCACATAGCATACACGATCCAAAGCTGCTATCTTCTACCCCTCCGCGTCTACACATACAAGAAACGCGCATGGCACTATTTCCTCTTCGATTTATGCTATTACGTCACGATCCTCAACTTCATCTACATCTGGGCCCTGCCATCCAGTCCCGCGCTTTTCGTGGCCTGTTACTGTCTTTCCCATGGCTCCCTCGCTAGTGCCGTCATAACATGGCGGAATAGTTTGGTATTCCATGACCAAGACAAGGTCACATCTCTTTTTATACACATCTACGCACCATTCACGTTTACGGTCATACGGTTCGTGCAATCTCGGAGATGTCTCCTTTATGATACTGACTGTTTTTTCTAGCCATTTCTATCCATCGGCCGAAGTCAGATTCCCTGCACTTCTCGAGCTGCCTCACCTGCAGCCATTGCGTGCTCTCTTTTTGAGCGGTGCAATATGTACGTGTTTTAAGTCGTCGCATACTGCTTGCACCTCTGATTGCATTTTAGACTTGAGCTGGCAGTTACTGTATTGGAAAGTGCGTTCATTTTCATTCGCCCAGTGATACCACTCCAATCGCTGTCCCCAGTTTGTCATTGTCGATCGTCGTGCCAAAATTGAGTCTGGACAACGCACAACATCCTTCTCCTTCCTGCTCAATGATAAACGCGGGGTCATTGGTCGATCGTTGTCGTACATTCCTCCCCACTATCGCGAAGCAGCCTTCATGTCAGGACAACTGGGCAAGTCCAAGCGTCGATTTTCAACCCATTTCTCATTCCTCCTTTAGTGTATTCTATCTTGACAGAAGTTCCTGCCGTGTATCTGCTCTACGACAGCCCCTTCTGGAGTGGGGTTTTCCTCATTCTGATTCTGGCCGTGAGTGTATGGAATGGGGGCGGATTCTACATAGAAGTCTTTGGTCGCAAGTACGTCTCCTTGCCTCATCTTCTCTTATTGTTGTGCTCAGCCAACTTCAGATTTGAACGGGAGCTGGAAGCCCTTCGGAAGGAGCTAGCAGAAAGTACCGCCCGCTCCGGCCGATCAAGTCCCGACAGTTTGCCGGCCCTCAGTCGTGGCGTTAGCGAAGAGGGACTATCGTCGACCGAGACCTCTCCGACAAGTACGATGAATTCCAAGCATCTCCTTCCAGAGGATCCACCGACCATCGACCCCCTGCCGCCGCTGTTGAAAAAAGACCTATAGATTCACTTCCCCCGTAATCATTGTAATGACTTTATGCCACGGCTCGTTTCCTGCTTTAGTGTAGTCCATACTTACGGCCACGGATTTACTGATGCTTATCTATCGTCCTATTTGCTTTATTTTGACATCTACGATAATTTTTGTACTTCTTTCTGTTAACGACCAATGCGATGATGCCATGTTATGTTGTTTCCGGGCTCTGAGTGCTTAGAGCGAAGCGTTGACTTGCCGGGCCGCGTATCCACCCGCAAAATAAACCGCCTTCACCCATCAGGCTTTGCTTCGCGGCTTGGAAGTCGGTCATTGACAGTTTCACATCCGAGTAAGTAGCTGAATTGCTGTAGCGCCGGATTCATGCATTAGACTGCAATTGAAATTGAACAAGGACCGGCAGCTCACGGCCCAGGTGGAAACCCACAAACTGACAAGGTTTCCCGATACAGCTGGAGCATGGACTTTTTGCACGCCTGTGGTCTACAAACGTCGGGGTCGATATGGAGCACCCAGAACGGGTAGCAGCCTTACCTGTATTTTTCGCGATGTCGATGCTTCGGCGCTATGCCACGCTTATAACCATTTATCAGGATCTCCGCAGGTTTGGCGGAGTCGGCGATCCATAAGAGTGCTAAAATTCAGGCATGGGTCAGAGTGGCAAGGTAAGGGACAAAATTTTCTGACAATCGTTGCATGAACCCCCAACTTGAGGGTTCAATGATGCCACGGACGTGCGTGAGTGCACAAAGGGGACAGAGCTGAAGGATATCGCGGGTTCATGGAGGACATAGTCTCCGCAATCTGCGAGCCAGATTGAGAAATTAAATTGGATCTGTCGGACCAATACCTTTAATGCCTCCCAGCCTTCTCCACAGAGCTCGCTCGCAATCCTCCTTCACTGGAGCGCGCAACTCTGCCGGAATCTCGCCAATAATAATGCTTTCGATGTATATCGGTCGTAAAAAACGGGACCCCAAAGCACCCTGTATTCCCAGATAGCTCCAGGAGGCGAGCTTATCGGAGCAAGACATCGAGGATGTCGGCGGCGAGTCCGCACGACCGGGCTTAGTACGCAGAACACCCCAGAGCGCGTAGTTATCGCGCCCTCTCGCTGCTGCTGTCGGGTCGGTGGGGGAGTGTATGTTCGCATCTTTCAGAGCGGCCATTTGCTCGTCCTGAGAGGAAGCCAAGAAGCGCATGGACGCGTCTCCGCCTTATATACGTTGAGAGCGTGGATAGCTTGGAGTTTAGGTAGTATCTTACAGGGGACAGTCGAGACATACAGCACGAGTCGAACGCCATCCTTCAATGCGTATTTTCCATCATCTAATGGAGCAATCCATTCGGAAAGGAACTTGGCGCTATCATTGGGGGTAGAACGGCAGCGTCCTATTTCCTCCAGAAACCAGCGCATGGCTCCGCGCCGGGCTAGCACTTCGGCGTGACTGTCGTGAATAGCCTCCCCGTCCATGGGTAGTCTACTGACCGGGAGACACTTCGTACCCGTGGAAAGCGACACGATTTTGTAAAGTCCATCTGCGTTAGAAATCAAGAAGAACGAAGCGAGAATGGTGAATTGTAAGGCGGGCGGCTGAAAAGGAAGGCTGCAATACAAAGCCATAATCGCGTCTACGGCACGATGCTCCATACCAGATTCCGATTAACGCAAGCTCGATTCAAGACATGTCGACGTAGTGGAAGTTCGAATGCACCGCCACTGGCCCGGTTCCAAAACTCAGGGGCCAATTTACGTCGTATAGTACCAGTACACTTGAAAGCTTCCCTTGGCCCATAGTACATACGACACAATTGATCTCAACAAAAATGGCGACATGGAAGGACAGGCAGGGACTGCTACAAGCATAAAGCTGCTCCAACGCACGCAACGACCGTGGTACCGAAGAAGTAATTGTTGAGTAGAGGATGGGCGAAGTTGTGGGAGGCGGTAGCCACAGGGGCTCTGCATACAATGCATATTAGATGAGGCAAGGAACTGCATGAAAGAAACTAACGTGGAAGAAGCGGAACCAATGACCTTGCTAACACTGGCTGCAGTAGATGCCCCTGCTCCGGTGGAAAGCCCGGCCACTATGGCTGACGACTCCGCCGTTAAAGTCACACCCTGCACATATTGTCGGTCCTTGCGTATGCAAGAGAAAACCGAGACGTACGAAATCGAGACACAAGTTCTCAGCCCCGTTGATGGCGCTGACTTGGTCTGACCCTTGGCATGCAGCGGTGATGCAGGCAAACGTTGTCTGGACGAAAGGGAGGCTGTTACATAGGCAGTTTTCATCGGTTACGGCGCAACCCCCGAGATTCGTGGGGTTGTTTAAGCAATTATCGGCACAGGCTAAACCAGGCTTGAGTTTTTAGTACTCGGGAAATGCCAGTAATACCAACAAGGGAATCCCGGAAGCTGACGCTGGTAGTGGGCAACAGACACGGAAGAACCTAGAAGCGACAAGAGAGTAATAAGGACCGCACTGAAACGCATCGCAAGGTTTGGAGGGATGCATCAGCCGCAAGATTTGCAAACCCTTTATGTGGGGAGGACTGGTCACGTTCACCAGGTACCTTGCGAACAAGGAGCACGTAAATCCGAAGGTCGAGAAAAGATTGGGTCCGCAAATTAAGAAATCAGCATCTGTGCCGAAGTAGAGACAGACTGGAAGGTGTTGAACAGTTAGAAGCTATCCAACGCCTCCAACAGTTATTTCGAGTGGACAGATCGGTCGAACCAGAAGCGATGGGGGCCGGACCATCTTCGTCCAGTATCTGCCAATATCCGTGCCTCGCTTCAAATGATAACCTGCACGAGAAGATGGAATGGGCGGCGCCCGGATCTGCCCAGATTTCGGAGGCACTCTAGTAAGTTGAGAAAGAGTTGAAAGGAAGTTGTGCGATGCCGGGATGCCGCAGGCAGACTCGGGGAGTCGGTAACTTTACCCGGCTCCGGTAACGGCCATCGCCGACACAACTCACGGCGCCCATCTTCTCGTATCATCCACAGCGATTCTGTGATCCACTGCTCATACTTCTGCGTGAAATCTCCACGGGGATCATTGTACGCAAAAATTAAAATAAAGTTTCCGCTTGTTTCGTTGGACGCCAGTTGGGCCTACGTAGGCATTATTAGGCATTCATCCCGCGCCGTTCAGGCTGGAGCCTGGATAACGCCACTCTTTAAACTCTCTGAACGACTTCCGGTGCTTAATATCTATCAGGGTTTTGGATATGGATCATAGTCTCATGTTGAATTTGAGTCGAACTCGGCGCAATGACGATACAGTAAGTTCTACGAGTATGTGCAGCGACGCGAGATCCTCATTCTTCTCATAGAAGTTTACCACGGGGAACCTACAGCTGGTTAAACCCAAGAAAAACAGTGTATCCTAAAAAAAATTAATGCTGTCGATCAACCGCTTTGATTTCATATCATCAGGTACAATGAAGCAAGATCTCGAACTCTGTCCATCCTTGTACTTGACTCGGAGCAAGCCCCCTTTAACCCACTAGAAACGGGAGATCTATAGTTCACCCATATTCGATTGGAGCATCATAAAACGGCACCTGGTAAACTCGGACGTCGGATTGGATCCTGAGAATACAGTAACGTGTCCCTGGGGTCCACTCGAAGCTTTCCCGAAGCGGTTTCGTGCGAACTTGAACAAATCTCGACAGCGGGAACGAAGTGGTTTTCCAGAAGAGCACTTCTGGTCTCTGTCACTCCCATCTCCCCACTCGTCCTCCAACGCAAAGACTTGCCATGGCTAGCTTTCCCTTGAACTTGACTCTTGGACCCATTATCAACGGGGCATTCTTCACCGTCTTCTTCTTTGGTTTAATTTGCATGCAGTCGATCAACTATTTCAAGCAATTTCCGAACGATATTTACCTAATCAAATGTGTTGTGCGTGGCCTTCAGCTTTTTCTCTCCGTCATTGGTGTTGACGGAGCTATAGGTGGTCTTTCTATGGTATGACCCACTACCAACGCGGAAATCTAGATTGACAGTGTCGCAGGGTTCTGCAGTTGGCCTACACGGCATGCATATGTCAAGGAGCTTATACCATGGCCGTCACCGATTTTGGTGAAATATTCTCCTTGCTCTACACACCTTGGGGGCTCAATTTGGGAGTCGTCATTGGGTAATTTAAACTCTGGTTCATACGCACTCCTCCAATTCATTCGATATGGTAGGTCAGTAATAGATCACGCCGTTCAGGTTAGTCTGTACCCTCACTCCCTTAGGATTCGCACTTGATGCAAAAAAAAGGCTTTTTTCGTAGCTAGGATATACAAGACCACCGGTGCTTTATATGTCTCCATTCTCTTGTGGATGGCAGTTGCATTCCTCGAGGGCGTGACCCTGAAGTTGGCCGCAGAAGCCATCATATCGGATTCCATCCCCCTAACCGATGAGAGGTGGAAATGGCTTCTTATGCTACTGTTTTTTGGAGACGCTACTCTGGACGTCGTCAACGCATGCGTGCTTTGCTTCTACCTGAAGGTCCAGAGTCGAACGACATTTAGTCAAAGGTGATCATGACAGACTACTTTGAGAATTGCTGTTCAATAATTAACGGCTTCTTCCAGTACCTTGGCCCTGCTCGATCGCTTGGTCGTTTATACCCTTCGTGAGCATATTTTCTCACTTTTTGTCCCGATGTGCATAACAATCGCTGGAGAAACGGGACTCACTACCAGGTACATATAGCCTTGAACTCACCCCATTCCTTCTACTAACTTGAACAGTTTCGTCGCGATCGGAGCTGCCATATCGGTGGGATCTTCCAAGGGAGGAAGGATGTCGAACACTTACTTTGATTTTAGTTCAGTGTAGCACCACACGATTGTGAGTGTCAAATGTGCCCGTCGGAAATGATATGTAAATCAATGTTTATCAGACATTTGGACCACATTCTTCATGGCCATGCCAGGATCTTTCCAGAGCGCGCTGTTGGCCAACATCAATAACCGAAAGAACCTCATACAATCATCGAGCTCTGTTGTCACAAGTAATAATCATGGGCACGGTTCAGGAATGAATCCCATACAATTCTCCCGGAGTATCGTTGTGTGTCCTCCTCTTTCGATCACCAGTAAATATTGGGTTGAACTGTCTCCAGTTCACGCGGGACGACACAGTTCCCGCCACCACATCCGACGCAGATGTACCAGATAGTCCGGTTCGTCTCCAGTCCATTTCCCTTCAATCCAATGACATATCATGGTCTTCAGATCGAGCTCAACAAGATCTCCGGACCTGGGCTATACGACTTGCATTCAGTCTAACTCTCATCCCAAGCCGTTGGATTGGACCGCTACTCATATATCGATTTTTCCTGCTGTTATTCGATTCATTTATTTAGATGAAATCATTGATATGTATCTCGCCATTGTATTCAACGAAAAACAAACAACGCCTTACCACCAGTTCATCGACCGTACATGTACGTGGGCTAAATACGATCTTGTAAGTTGTTGCATGTTTTGATTATAATTTGATAGAGTAATCCGTTCGGACAGGAACTTGGCACTATCATCGGGGGTAGAATGGCAGCATCCTATTTTCTTCGGAAACCTGCACACTGAAACAACTCCACGCCGGGCAAGCATTGAATACTGTAAGGAGCACGTAAATAGGAAATCCGAAGGTTGTGTCTGCCAGATTAAGGAACCAGCATCTGTGCCGAAGTAGAGATGTAATGGGAGGTTGTAAGTAATCCAAAGCCTTTAGGAGTTTGGTATTTTCGAGTGAGACTGAGTTAGTCTACCACAGTGTGATTCTATAGCAAAATAAAAAATGGACCCAGAAGTGCGGAGCTCGACCATATTTGACCAGTATCTCACTATACGTTCTCCATTTTAGCAGATAAAGACCTGCACGAAAGGATGTAACCGTGCCGCGTCCAGTCAATCCAAATTTATCCAAATTGAGTAAGTTGAGGAAGGAAGCTGTGTTATGCCGAGATGCCGAGATGCCGGCAGAAGTCGGACCGGACCAGGTCGGTCCTAGAGTCGCCGACACAAGGCTCACTCAGGGTAGTGCCCATCTTCTCCTTAACGCCTTCCAAAGCGATTCTATGGTCATCTAGAATCCGCTGCTCGTACTTCTCAGGCTGACCGAAATCTCCGTGTACGCGAAAATTGAATTCAAGTTGTTTTCCCCCGGGCCTTTGTTGGACTGCGAGCCTAGGCATTCATCGCATTGTTCAGTTCAACTCCTGACTTCAGTGTTTATGTATCAGGGGTTCTGGATCATACAGTGCACAGACATACACTCATTCAAACTCGAATCGGCCTCTCCCTGTGGCGCAACGACGATACAGCAAGTTCTGTAAGTAATGTGGCAGCGACACCGGACGCTCATCAATATGATCCTCGTATAATTCTTCAGCACGGGGATTCGGGGAACTTGGAAATCAATGTTGTGGCTCATCCGCTATAATTTCGAACACATCAGGTACAATGAAATTATGAATCAAAACCTCGAACTCTGTTCATCCTTGCTTTAACTCACCGGAGACGGGAGATTGAAAGTTCACCAACATCCGATTGGAACGTCATAATACGACACCAGATAGGCATCGTTGGATCCTGAAATATAGCAATGTCCCTGGGGTCCACCCGAAGCTTTCCCGATCTGGCTTCGTTCTAAACAAATCTCGACAGTGTGAAAGGACTGGTATTCCAGAAGTCTGAGAAGATCCACACTGACTGGTATTTTTCGCTTCATCCCCCCCACTAGTCGCCCAACGTGAAGACTTACTATGGCTGGCTTTCCCTTGAACTTGACTCTTGGACCCATTATCAACGGCGCATTCTTCACCATCTTCTTCTTTGGTTTAATTTGCATGCAGTCGATCAACTATTTCAAGCAATTTCCCAATGATATTTACCTGATCAAATGTGTTGTGCGTGGCCTGGAGCCTTTCTTCTCTGGAATTCGTGTTGACGGAGCTACAGGTGGTCTTTCTCTGGTATGGCCCTCTACTACCAATGTGGAGATCTCGACTGACAGGGTTGCAGGGTACTGCAGATGGTCTACACGGCGTGCATATGTCAAGGAGCTTATACCATGGCTGTCACCGACTTTGGCGAAATATTCTCCTTGCTCTACACCCCCTGGGGGCTCAATTTGGGAGTTGTCATTGGGTAAGTTTAGCTCGTAAAGATTGTACTCGTACATCTAATCATCTTATCTGTTAGGTCGATAATTGAACACTCTGTTCAGGTTAGTCTGTGTTGTATCCCACCCTTGGGGCTTCACATTTGACCCAAAAAAGGCTTTCTTCGTGGCGAGGATATACAAGACCACCGGTTTTCTATATATCTCAATTCTCTTGTGGATTGCAGTTGCATTCCTCCAAGGCGTGTCCTTTAAATTAGCTGCAGAGGCGATAAAATCGGATTCCATCCCCATAACCGAGGCCAGGTTTAGATGGCTCCTTATGTTACTGTTTTTCGGAGATGCTACTCTGGACGTTGTCAACGCATGCGTGCTTTGCTTCTACCTGAAGCTCCAGAGTCGAGCGACATTCAGTCAAAGGTGATCATGACAGACTACTTTGAGAATTGCTGTTCAATTAACGGCTTCTTCCAGCACCTTGGCCCTGCTCGATCGCTTGGTCGTTTATACCCTTCGTCAGCATATTTCTCACTTTTTGTCTCGGCCCGCATAACAATGGCTGCAGAAACGGGACTCACTACCAGGTACATACAGCCTTGAACTCGCCCCGTTCCTTTCATTGACTTGAACAGTTTCGTTGCGATCGGAGCGGCCATTTCGGTGGGATCTTTCACGGGAAAGGTGTCTCTCACTTACATTGATTACAGTTCACGGTGGCACCACATGATTGTGAGTGTTGAACGTGCTTGAAGGATACAACTCAACGTTCATCAGATATTTGGGTCGCATTTTACATGGCCATGCCCGGATCTTTTATGAGTGCACTGTTGGCCAACATCAATAACCGAAAGAACCTCACACGACCGCGCACCGTTGTGACTAGCAGCAATCTTGGGTCCGGTTCAGGAACGACTGCCACTGGCATAGAATACTCCCGGAGTGTCGTTGTATGTCCTCTTTCGACCATCAGTAAAACTTGGATTAAAACTGCCGTTAGTTGACGCGGGACGACATCGATCTCGTCAGCACACCGAAATCCGACGCAGATGTACTAAACAGTTCGGTCCGTCTCCCAGTCTATCGTCTATCTGCGTTCAATCCGACAAATCTCATTGTCTACAGGTTGAGTTCAACAAGGTCTCCAGACCTGGGATATACGGCGCGCATACACTTTAACTCTTGTCGGGACTCATCCAAAGCCGTTGGATTGGACAGAAGAACGAAAAAAAAAAAAATTAGATAAACGAAGAACAGCTCGGATGACATCATCGGAGACCGATGTTACCGGATGTAGCCCATTTTCAATTTGTGTCGTATTCATCGAAAAATAAAGTACTTTCGATCAGTTCGTGGACCGTCGGTCGAATACAATCTTGTTGTCCTGGCTCAGGAATATTTGCGCAGAGTGAAGGTAACTTGAGGTCGTGGAGTTGTGACGCGACTGTGTGGATTATGTGGAGCACACCATGCAACTTGGCAAATGACGTCTGCCAGTATGACTGTATTTAAGCCGCTTTCTCCTCTTATCCATACAGATTTTCCCCACCATCACCTACCAAATTATCCACCAAACTCGAACTTGAAATATGCGTCTTTTCCGCACCAGTGGCTCCGGACGTCGTCACCATCGTGCTTTTTACCGTCGTGATCCTAGCCGAGTAGCAGGAGGCTACAGTGCGTTCATCGTTTTTGCAGATTGATTCCGCATGCTGAATTCTTTTTCTTCGCCAGAGGCGGCCCTCTCGAACCCCAAGACTACCCGTGCCGGGCGCAAGAATGCCAAGGCCGAGCTGCATGCCATGGTTTGTGTAATTCAAGGTCCCCAACTCTGGAAACTGAACATGTCGTAGGGTCGTTCCGCGCATGTACCGTTAATGACCAAGATCAAACGCACTCTGGGCATCCACAGCACCCCGCGCCGACAACGCAAAGCTGAATCTAGAAGGGAGAGAGAAGAATATGAATATGGCACAGAACGGCGAAGGAAGAGGAGGGCCCCGCGGGAGCGTCGCCGTGAAAGGGAGTATGAAGAGGAATACTAAATTCCAACCCAAGAATCCTGTTGTATTCCTAGTCAGATGTATCCATAAACCAGATAATGATTGCGTAAATTTTGCCCAACTATGGTGTGTCGAATGGACCTCTCGCACAGTGGTCAAAGAGCTGGCCAAAGCGACTAATCGCATCAGAAATAAAGACACATATCCCGATCGGGTACGGTGAGCGAACGACGCAAGTAGACATCCCGTACGGAATCGGTGCTAGAACGATCAAAATTCGGAGAGTGCAGCGATTTGACATCTTGCGGGTACCTTTTGAATTCAAAGAATTAGGGGATGTGAGCCTTGCTGTGCAAGGGTTGTGATGGCGCAGTTTTTTCTCTAGATGCCATGTCACATAGCCTTAAGTAATTCCGCAGTTGCATTGGTTTGCAGGCGCCCATAAATTGGCTCAGAAACAATGCACATTGGACCACCATGCCTCTTTTCAAGCGCAGCACGAGCCAACTGATGATCCCTCCTGTCGAATCGACAAACGAGGGCAACGGAGGCTCTGGCCGGTCCGCTTCGAGTTTACGAGACAGATACAATCGACGAAATGGGGTCGGGGATGTGTACACTCGATCTGGGATAGACTCCCGCCAATTGGACGACGACAGGAACGAGCTGTTCTCTGGGTATAACCCAGCGAAATCGGGTTCTGGCCGTTTCCTCGATGGACCTGACATTGATGAGGAAGACGATGTCGAGGCAATAAAGCAGAAGACGAGATTCATGAAACAGGAGAGCGTCAATTCGACTCAGAGGAGTGTCCGCTTGGCGCGAGAAGCTGTTGAAGTTGGGGGAAACACGTTGAGAAGGCTAGGGGAGCAATCAGGTACGCAAGAAAGACGCTCGAATGAAGTAGACCTGACGGTGCATACCTGTTTAGAGAAATTGGCCAATACTGAACGCCACTTGGACGTAGCTAAAGGCCACTCTGCTCGCGCTGACGATAAAACAGAAGAGCTCCGAAAGCTGAACCGGTCGATATTTATCCCCGCTATCACCTTCGATAAGGATGCTAAACACGCGGCGCGAGAAGCCAAGGTTCGGCGCCGATATGAGGAAGAACGCGCAGAAAGAGACAAGACAGTGATTGATATCAGGGATACCCAGGATCGGTTGGGTAAGGCACAGGCCTATGGAAGTGGACGTATGGGTAGTTGGGCGCCACAGAAAGCAGCAGAGTCCGTTCAGCGGATCCGGAGAGAAACTGATTCCAGTTCGACGTCCGACGACGAAATGGAGGACGAGGTGGAACGAAACCTGGATGAGATTCAGGAGCTAGTTCGCAATTTGCGATCCGTGGGGACAGCCATGGGAGCAGAGCTAGACCGCCAGAACGAGAGGATATCGGGGATGGACGACAAGACAGTAAAACTCGACGGAAGATTGCATAACAATACCATGCAGGTGAGCGGGATAGTCGTATTCTTGGGAAATATTGCCGACATTGGCCACAGCTTTACAGGGCTGGCGGGATGTAGTAAGCGTGCGTTGTGTTGGTTTTTCGTGACGTTTTTCGTGACAGGACTTTATTAGCCGTTGACTTACGGTATTATTTGGTTATTTGATCGGACTAGTACTCTCTCTTCCTCCTACTTCCGCTTGGGGCATCGCTATAGCTGCTGGGTATTGACTTCTTTGCGAACACTTAACTGGGCAGCAAATGGAAGCACTGCGCCTACGGGGCCGACGATGCTTGAATCGCCCCACCCAATCGCCGCCTCGGCAGCCTCGAGGCTCGGGGCGGGTCTCGCCGTGACACAAAGATCTTGAGAGCTTCTTGAATGCAAACGCACAACGGTGGTAAAATTTTAAACATTCCATGCACACATGTTCAGGGTCTTATGAGCACGCCGGCACTTTTTGTCCGTAATTTCTTCTCAGTGGCTGACTCGCTATAAAATGGCTGCCCCTATTGGCACCCAGCTCGGTACTGGCACCATGGGTAACAGCGTCAGCGGCAACTCTGCCAACATGCATGTGGTCTGCAGCGCTCCCGCCAACGTGAACCCGTTTCCTTTTTCTCCGGGGTTCGACATCGCGCTTGTCGCGTCGGTGGCTAAAGCCCTGCCGACTCATTCGTGGGAGTTCGGGACGGCGTCCGAGGCCCTGCTCGAGCTCTACACGCCGCACCTCTCTGTCTTCGGGGCCGCTCCTTTTCCCGTACCGACCCTTAGCCTTAGCGAAGAGTGTCCTATCGACTCGCTCCAGTATGCGGCGAGCAAAATTGTCATCGGGACGGGCGCGAACGGTCTTTCGGATGGAGACGGCGCTGTCGGGGATCCAGCCAGCCTTGGTGTCAGCGCAGTATTGTTGGGGAAGACGAATGCGACATACGCCGCCGCGGTCACGGAGGAAATCAACTATATCACCACCGTGGCGCCCCGCTTCTCGAACGGCGCGATCTCCCAGCGCTCGGATGTGGCCGAATTATGGCAAGTCTCCGGTTTCCTTTCGAAAACATTTCCGAGCTTGACTCGATTGGCAGGGCGGATTTCATGTACATGGCTGTGGGTTGAGTCTTGTTGTTGTCATCTCGCCTAATTTTCTCCTCGCAGCCTCCGTTTCTCGCATACGCCGCCGCAGATCAGGGGGATCTCGACCTGCTTCACGAAGTCTACGTTCAATGTGGGGCTGTATCGCCAAGTTCTGCAACCGGCCAACGGGGTCTGGGAGCACATCATCGGCCCGCAGAGCCAAGATACGGGGCTCTGGTCGACGGGGAACGGATGGGCGGCCGCGGGGATGGCGCGAGTGCTTGCGACGGTGATGAAAGCTCCCGTGGCGGCATCCGCGCCCTGGCGCGGCGCCGCCATCGCCGACCTGACGCTCTGGATCCGGCAAATCCTCGACGGCGCCATGGGGTACTCCAAGGACGGCGGGCTGCTGCGCAACTATCTCAACGACACATCGGGGGATGGGCACGGCTTTGGCGAGATCTCGGGCTCGTCGATGTTGGCCGCCGTCGCGTACCGCATGGCGGTCCTGCGACCAGGGCGAGTTTGGGAAAAAGTACATATCGTTTGCGGACGGGATTCGGCACACGCTGGCTTCGCATATTACGAGCGAGGGGATCGCCACCCCTGCCGTCAACCCGTTGGATTGGAGCGATACGACACCGTTCACGACGGGGTCGCCCGAGGGCAACAATTTTGTCGTGTTGATGTATGCCGCCTGGCGTGATTGTGTTTTGGAGAACGTTTGCACTAATTGATGTACCTGGCATGGAATGATGCTTGGAACTCTTAAATTCTTTATTCGTGGATCTTCGTGATGATAATATTTTCGTGCGGTAAATTCTCCGATAACCCGACGGAAGCGGCGATCCGGATAACGAAACGCGCATCAGATATCTGTTGCTTTGACATGACATCGCTGGCATGGCACGTACGAGCACTTGTAGTACCACCGAGGTTCCGAGGCCCGACGGCGGACGCTGGTTGTATAGGTCCGTCGCCGAGATTGAAAACCCAGAGTCATCCAAGGGAGTCTCGAGTTCCATTTTTTTCAGTTTCTTATCCAATGATCCGGTTATTTTTGGGATGACTGGGCAATTATCAATGGGAGAAGACTCTGGGCGTCACGGATCCAAGGCACCTCAAATTTGCTGAAAGAGATGGTCTATCACCTTTAAAAATACAATAAGTGCGCTAACACAGAACATTAGAGCGGAGTTTAATGGTAGATCTCATACTGATGGGTGGTATTTCGGAGCAGCAGAATACTGATGTTCAACATTCGGCCAGAGGACCTCGGTTTGCAGGTGCGGATACCGATTCGGGGTCTCAAGAAAACTTTGTCCGATTGGTCTCCCTCATGTTTCTTTGTCTTGAATTCTTTTCAGTAGTGCTGTGAAAGCACAGATGGGACACACAAGGGACACAAGAAAAATAACAAGGGCTATCCCAGATAACCTTTTGCTATGCATCCGGATAGAGAGACGCGATCGCGAATAGATGGTGTGCTTGCGATTACGGAACGGTTGGCAGGCGAGTTCCTGGCATATTTTCGCCCATGTAAAGAGCAGTGGAGAGTGGAAAAATGAATACACGGAGGTGACTGATGGCGGGGTTGGTGGGACGCGCCAGGGCGGGGCGGAAATAGCGGGGATCAAGGAGCACGAGGTGACGGGTGGAGCAAGGGTCGGATCTAGGTTTTTCTGTGAAAATTTCTGTTGCTTTTCAGTCCTTCAGAGCAGACCCTCTGGTTATTTAAACATATGTAAAGATTTGAGGGTCGTGGTGTAATTGAATGCGAGCATGTGAGAGAGTCTGATCGGGTGATTGATAGGCGAGGGTTGTGTATATTTACAGCTGTATGTAAGCCTTTTATAAAGAAGAGCGTCATTGAGTGAGCGACGTCACCCCCCTTTACAGCGTCATAGTCCATATTTCCGTGCCAAAAATTGGATGCCCTCGCCAACGCCTTCGAGTTCAGACGACAGCAAGAGTCGTCCAAAGACAAGGCAGACCCGCTCAGACTTTGACTTGGAACCGAATCCATTCGAGCAGTCCTTCTCTGCGACACCAAACTCGAATCTCCGCAACTCGACCCCCCCAGACCACCGCGACGATGACA
>JARKIA010000390.1:0-118974 GCA_029289565.1 Mycena galericulata | reverse complement strand
TCAAGCGCGGCTGCAGAATTCGGTCAACGCCGCCGTACTCCAAACCTGACGACAACGACAGGTCGTTCATCAAGGAGCGTGGGGACGTCGACGGGTTCGAGAGCCGCAAGGGCATAGAGGTTGGGAAGAAAGTCGGGGCCGTTCGGGTAGCGATGAGCACCGAAATATCCGTGGAGCGCGATCGCGCGGAGGGAGGGCTTGAGACCGAAGAAAGGCGTAGATATTGTCGCAGGACATGGAAGTCGTACGCGAATCCACGCAATTGCCCGCGAAAGTACTGCAGGAGGGCCGATGTGTCCACGCGGCAAGAGGATGTGCAGGCGAAAGAGCGCAGTCATGCTCGACAAGGCCGCTTGAAAGGCCATGCCTTCATGGCATGCGTCCGGAGCTCCCCTTGCTAGAAGCAAGCGTCGAATCTAAGGGAAAAAAATTAGCCCAGCGGTATGCGACACGATTCCCGCAACAAAGCGGGACTCACCCGAGCGCCCAAGTCTGGGTGTCTTGAATTGTCCGAAAAAGTAGAGGGCCGCGCGAGGAGTAATATATATATCACAGTAGATGGTCGTCCGGACGTAGTCGGCGCTTGTTTTTGAGGTGCGCGCGAAGGTGGTGGCTGAATGGAGGGTGGAAAAGGCGATGATTTTACAGTAAATCTCCGGTGGGAGACAGGACATGGAGGACGTTGAAGAGCGCATGTCCTACCCAATGTGTAAGCCCGATGTGCCTGATGTATATGTATGCTTCCATTTACCTGGAAGTGGAAGCACACGACGCATCATATCCCTACCATCGGTGATGATCAGACTGCATCAATTGCACACCGCCTTCTTCCTTTCTTCCTCTACTGACGCTCCAAATTCATGACAAGAGGACGCAAAAGACGAGCGTCACGTCCCAGCTCGGTTAGGAGCCTCCCTCCGCAGAGTTCGTCGCCAGTCCCACCGCCTAAAAAGCGCCGCCGTTCGCAGCTGCTTTTCGAGAAGTGGCCTATGGATGACGCTATTAAGGATCCCGCCGTGGAAGCCAAATGGCAGGCGGATATAGATATGGCTTACAAGTGCGTCCATCCTATACCTCCTTCCGTTGTGGTGCTGAGCGTATCCGTAGATCGTACTTGGACTCGCTGAGCTCGCCTGACGAAATCACCGACAATGCAGTCGCCACGGAGGATGTAGTCGCCGCGGAGGAGGCAGCCGCCACGGAGGCAGACATTACAGGTGCCCCGGAGAATACTTACGCTTTGGTGGAGACGATGCCGAAAGGTTGGGAGGACCCGTTCGACTACATCGTGAGGAACACGCCTGAGCCCGAACGCAGCCGTATGCTGCTGGATTGGAAGTTGGAGGAAAGACGTCGTGATCGCAGTTGGTGGGCAGTGGAGGATGACGACCAGGAGGATTTATCTGGCGCCCGGTACATCGACTGCTAGCACTTGGTTTTGTAGTACCAGCCCCGAATTCTTGGCTCTATCGGGTCTTAATGCTAACTTCAAACAAAAAGGAAGAAAATCGCGGGGAAAAAAAATTGTATTAGGCCGAGGATACATACTACATGACGCCAACAATATTCATGCAGAAGAGGCGCGCGAGCAGGGGTAAGCGGGGAGTGCGGGGTGAACGAGCAGTAAGCGGGACGTCGGTATGGCGCGCAGCGTTGTGCGGGACCGCGTGATGCTGTAGGCAGAACGGCGGTGCTACAGCGCACAGCAGTGGGCGGGACGGTGTGAAGCAGTAGGCGGGACGGGGGCGGCGGTACGGCGCGCAGCGATGGGCGGGACGGTGTGACGCAGTAGGCGGGACGGGGGCGGCGGTACGGCGCGCAGCGATGGGCGGGACGGTGTGAAGCGGTAGGCGGAACGGTGGTGGCGGTACAGCGCGCGGTGGGCGGGACAGTGTGAAGCGGTAGGCGGGACGGCGGCGGCGGTACGGCGCGCCGCGATGGGCGGGACAGGGGCGCGCCGTACCGCCGCCGCGATGGGCGGACGGGGGCGGCGGTACGGCGCGCAGCGATGGGCGGGACGTGTGAAGCGGTGGGCGGAACGGTGGCAGCGGTACAGCGCGCAGCGGTGGGCGGGACAGTGTGAAGCGGTAGGCGGGACGGTGGCGGTACGGCGCGCAACGGTGGGCGGGATGGCGTGAAGCGGTGGGCGGGACGGCGGCGGCGGTAGGCGGGACGGTGGCGGTACGGCGCGCAACGGTGGGCGGGATGGCGTGAAGCGGTGGGCGGGACGGCGGCGGCGGTAGGCGGGACGGTGGCGGTACGGCGCGCAACGGTGGGCGGGAGGGGGCACGGCGAGGAGTAGTAGGCCAGGAGCGGTAGGCAGGAGGGTGGGACAGCGAGGAACGAGAAACGAGGAACGGTGAGCTGGAGGAGCAGCTGCGCTGAAGCAGCGGTGGGAGGGAAGAGCGTGTATTGATAACAGTAACAAACAATGATCAATCCATCAAATTCATCCCGCCCCCATTCAAACGACGAGCGCGAGGCTCACTACACCCCAGCGAAGGCATGCCAGGCCCTACAGTCACACAGGTGTACTTTAAACAATGTTATCTGATAGCTGAGATACTCACCACATCAGACCAACAGCGGGCCGAGCCAGGAGCAAACAGGATTTTTGGTGGGCGGGATGCGGCGGCGGGTGTATAGCCACCCGCCTGATGGGCGCACTTTTGTCGGGCAAACGACGCCGCCGCATGGAGGGCTGCCGGATTAGGCAGGAGCCAGCAGCCCGTGACTGAAAGGTGTGTACCTCTAATCTTTTATAAAACGAGCACCTCTAAGCTACAGTCCCATTTACAAAAAACGTCCAATTCTAATCTCCCCTAGCTTTTATAAAAAATCACCAGTATCGACTGGTTAATCTACTCCATGGTAGGTAGCAAAGAAACGTCTCACGAAAAGGATGAGAAGACGGGCGGATCTGTTGTGAAACATTCCGTCGCATCACCCTTATTGTAGGCGAGATGCATAGGTGGGGAATGAGTTCAACATTCAAATTTTTAAGGAGTGAATTGTCGGTGCGCTCCGAACATATAATATTCAGCTTTCGGTACTGCTGAAGCTCCAAAGTGACGCTTTCATTCATGTTGAACGGAAGGGGGCATTTGCGGACACCTCAATGTACATATGCCATCGTGCGCTGCAGTGCCCAACAGGCCCATTCAGGAGAATTCCAGTTGATCTGAGACACGCTGCTCATTGGGTGGTGCAATATCCAAGACTGTCAAGCGCAGCGGGTCGTGCAGCTTAGGAGCTTGGCACGCCGTTCTCGCTAGTTGGCACTGAGTTCACCACTTCGAGTATCATCAAGCTTTGCTCGTGATTTTCGGTGGTCATCTCGTCATGCTCGTGGAACGATGGAACGGTGACAGCGCCAACATCGATGGATTGTAGTATTCTCGCCGCCAGTTCGGTCCGACTGTGCTCATGGCATGGCAAAGTCAGGCACAGCAGAGTCAGGCACGGTTTCATCAGTCCCACCAATAGGGGCTAGTCCAGTGTCGACATTGGCCGAGATGAGAGTGCTTCGAACAGGCTCGAGAAAGGATGGAAGCGCTGGCCAGGGTTCGGTTCCGCAGTTCCTCCAAGCTATCGGCCAGTCTGTGTCGCCGGGGCATGCAGCAGGACATCTCAAAGGAATGAGACAGGAGGCAGACGACGAAGACAGCGACCGTCGGCACCATTGAGGTCGTTGGAAGGGACATAAGGCCTAGGCTTCTGACTCAGGATATGTCAGAGCATTCACAAGCACAGTGTTGCGCATTTAGGCCGGTTCAAGTTTCCGATGGTGGTGGTAGAAAGATAGATCCGGGATACCGTGTTCAGAAACCCCTGGAGGTTATCTGTATATTGTTGCAAGGTGGCGTGGGCTGACACTGTGGCTCTGGTCCGATGAAAACGGTAGAAGTCCGCAAATAAGTATATCGTATAGGGCGCGGACGTGTGGTAGCAGGCAAGAAGGGCGTCTCCACCGGGTCTCTCTTTCCGGCGATCTCGCCTCGGCGAGTTTGAGAACCCGTTTTTTATTAAAGTTCTTGGGCTCTGTCAAGGCACGACCTGTGTAAGAAGTTTCCGTTACAAAGTTGCAGGCTACAAGTTTCGAGACACGGAACGGTATGACCCTTCTACAACTCGATGCTATAGCCGAGGGTGGGCGCTTACTTGGTGCCAATTGTGCGACCGCGTAGACAAGAATTACGACAAATCTCTAACTGCCTCTGAGCCTCGGTCAAATTTTCTCATCACTCAGCGTTCCTTCATTCTTAGCTCCCTTGAAGCTCCGAGTACGGCATGCAAAACCCGCAACCCCGCTGTTTTGCAGAAGACCAGCACTGGAACGGGGGTTCTTCGGATTGATCGGTTTTAGCATCTACCGTGAGTATAACTATGAAGTGCTGACTCCTCTCCGCCCTTCAGCCCCTTTGACTTCAATCCAGCTAAGCATTCGGTGCCGATCGAAAGCCACTTGCAATTCTGCCACTGCCCGACGTCCGAAGCTCATCATCGAAGCTTGGCGTATAGACACCACCACTCCGGCCCGATGTCCCAAACTGCTCTTCTGTATGCGTTTTACCGCTCTCTTGTTCCCGTTACAATCTAAACGACAATTTTCAGAACTGCGCCCATGGTGAATCCATTCCCTCATCAAAGAACTGTTTTTGAATGTATCCAGCTGGCAGGAACCCAGGCAAACTACGCTTTGATCACGGCACTCACGATGCAAGTTTGTGAGCTGGCAACATCCCTCTCCTATACACACTGCCCACTTATTATTCAAAGACAGATTCTATGTATGTTTCCCGGATGAACGGGCATGGATAAAAGCGCTTGGAAAGTACAGTATTTTCTTGGCTGACAAGGATATTCATAGTCTATTTACTTTTTCTACTGCAATTAGCCCAGACGGCTATAATGAGCTATTTTTCTTACACGATTATGGTGCTGAGGTGGGGGTCGCCCACCGCTTTCGTCGACTCCTCGTGGTCGGCAATGATAACTCCTATCTCGGGCGGCTTGAGTCAGTTTTTCCATTCGTCGCTTGCCGGATCTGACCATTTTTAAGCGTCGGCTATCGTGCAGATATTCTTTGCTAGGTGAATGAATCGGGTCGTTGCGTACCTCAATTCTTGAACCATTGCTCAGACGAATATACATTCTCAAGGGAGACAGACTTTGGGCGCGTTTTGTCGCTTCGCTTATTGTCCTGGTGAGTTTGCGTAAAATATCCCGCATCTTCGAACTGATGGTGTGCATCGGTAGCTTGCGCTCATGCAAAGTTTGGCCGGGATAATAAATGAGGCTCCTATCGCAAAGAACCAAGAATTATCCACAATGAAGAATCTCTTGATTGGAGCAAGGGTCTGGATATACAGGTGCTGTCCGGACTAATAATCTGACCTCTATCTCTATAGGTCTGGCTAATCGGTAGTGCCGTTTGCGACCTTGTGATCACGTCGAGTATGATTTTCATAGTGCGCTGTTTCATGCTCTCGTTCGTGGGCTCCTTCACTTACTTCTTCGCGGGCAGTTCGATCAGTACCGCAGAAGAACTCCGTGGAAGCAGACTGACACTATAATTAAGAAACTCATTTTCAACACCGTCGAGACTGGTGCAGTGACGACCATCGTCGCCATTGTAGAAGCCATACTCTTTGTATTGTACCCCACGAACAACCTTGGCCAATTCCCGTAAGTAAATCACCTAGGCTTGTCGAGAAATTATATTGATACTTCTATCTATGCAGTGCGTCTATGCTCGGACCACTGTGGGCGATCTGTTCCAACAGCCCTGCACCTATAATAACACTGCCTCAGATATGCTCTTGTGTTAGTTGTCAGTTTGAACGTTCGAGCAGACATGGCGCCAGCGAGCCTCATCGCCACGCCTTACACTGAAGAAATTCACTGGGGTCAGCCGGATCGTGAACAAGTTACTGATCTGGAGGCGCTTCGGACGGTGCATAGTACGGCCCGTGTGAGCATAGAGGTGGGTATCTTCAATATTTTCTATCCCAGCATGCTGCATCCTCGTACTTACTGCCTTGACAGATATCCCCGGAGAAATCCAACAGTAAACCCCACGGTTTGGTCGGTTAATCATCGTGGACTTACTCCATACGACTGGACATTAGCTTTTAATACTGTATTCAGCGGCAAGGTTAATTCACCACAAAAAATCCTATTCTTGAATGTCCTGTCCTAATCGAATTATTTATGTCAACTATCCAGGGAGTGCTCCTCCTTCAGCTCCATTGGAGCGCGTTTGAGACGGCTCTCGAAGCCGAGCCACATGAAAGGAGTATTATCACGTACATCTTTTCCGACTCGGAGCCCCTGATTATTTTTTGAGGGGATTCTTGGAATTTATTGCGAGCTATGTACCACCTCACACTTCCTTCTGTTTAATGATGGCTCGGAACCATACAGCCCAGGGCATCTGGCAACTCGGACATCCCCGATCGTTCAACTATCACTGCGTTCAGGCAGCCCCGCGGCAGACCCTGTCGGAGCTACGTAGACATACGACGGAGCTGTGCCAAGGTGGCTCCGCACAGTCTGCCGCCATCCCTCGGCACAGCTCCGTCGTATGGCGACGTAGCTCGGCAGGGCCCTTTTACCTGTGCCACCGGGCCGCCTGAACGCAGTGTATGTTCTATTTCTTATTTCCACTGATACATTCAGAGTCTCCTCCTTCCGAGTCATACCTAGTTACCTATTCCAGGTGGATCACTGTGGTCGACCAACAATAAACACAGTCTCGTCCTAAACCGCGCCATAAGTTTCCTCGAGATGCTGGACACGAAGCTCCTTCCGGTCAAGGGCAAAATCGTCCTCGGGCCAGAGCTCCGGGCCCATTGATCCGCTGACGACTCTTTGTCTGTCCATCTAATTGTCCCGCCTAAGCATTCTGCTGAATGCCTCCATCCATACCTCCAACTATCGTGAAAACTAGATCCCGGGGCGATACTCCGACCGACTCCGACCCCTGCGCAGCTGCGGCGGCCACACTCGAGCAGGGCATCGCACGTTATCCACTGCGCGCGACCAACCCCTTGTTTATGGTCCGAATTTTACATAACCGAAACTACACCGCATTGTGTAAAAATGCAGCGGTTGGTGGGTGGTCCGTGCACGTGGGAAACAACGCGGTGTCGCATGTTTGGCTAATCACGTGTTTTCCCCTAGATTTCGTCGTCTTGCTCTTTGTGAATCTACATCTCGCTTCTCCTCCCACTTGGCTCAATCCACGTCTTCCAGACGCTCAACCAGCTCCCTCCTTCCAATCATGGAGAAATCCACGAAAAGGCAGCGTGTCGACTCTGAATCCACCGCCGCTCCCCTACTAGTTCGCTCCGAGTCTCCGACATATGGTTCGAGGACGGAAACCTTACAGTCCAGGCCCGGGACACACAGTTCCGCGTGTACAAGGGACCTCTTTGCAGTTCTTCGAGCATCTTGAAGGAGGCCGTGGAAAATCTAGAGGATTCGAAAGGGGTGGACGGATGCCCTCTTTTGTACCTCCCCGAGTCCTCTATCGAAGTCGCATACGTTTTGCGAACCATATTTGACCGCTGGTGCGTGCTTCAATTATGTTTTTACTCCTTTGCCACTCACCTCGCTGTTACATCCGCTCTAGGTCATATCCGGACGACGAACCCCTGCCTTTCGAAGTGGTCGCAGCTTTTTTGAGGCTTGGCCGTAAGTGGCAGATTAAGCCTCTCTATAACGGGGCATTCGCTCGACTTTCTTGTGTATTCCCTGCTTCTGCAGATGAATACGCCAACAATCCGATCTCAAAGCGTATACTGTTTCGCGAGCTGGGCAACACAAACAAGCGGGGGGAAATCGTCATCGATGCAATACTTCTCGCCCGCGAGCTCAATCTTCCCTGCATACTCCCTGCTGCCTTTTGGTTTGCTGCGACACATATCGATGTGCTTGCAAGTGACCAGGCCAACTTGATTTCTGTGCTCGACAGAAATGCAATCCTGTCTGCAGCGGAGCCCCTGCGGGTTGCTCACGCCAAGTATCTGTTCGGTTGGCTTGACACCGAGTCAGTCGACTCCCCGCAGTGTACGTCGACTCGGGTCTGCAGTGACAAGAAATTGCGGTATTCTTTGGAACTCTGGAAACCGCCCGGTGCATCCCTGGTGTTCTATCGGTCGGCGAATCCTGGACCAGTGCTATGCAGCTCATGTACGACCTTGGGCCGGAAGCACCACAGTTCCGGAAGCAAGCGGTTGTGGAAGGAGCTCCCCTCTTTTTTCGGCTTGCCGCCATGGGCCGAGTTGTTATCGGCGTCAGAAGGTCGGTCTGGGAACATGTACTTTATTGGTACGGCACTGATACTCTTTCATGATCAGATTCTTAAATAATACTGTACGACGATGCACCGCCTTACGTCTAGAATCACTCTACCATGACGAGCAGAATCTGCTTTTACAAATATATCGTTCTTCCGATCTTCCAAATTTTATCAAGCACGCTAACAATTGGGTCAGTTTTGCTGTAGTTACGAGGCGCTCGCGTCCTCTTCATCGTGATCTGGGGGTTTTGAATGGACATAATTCTAATCAAATGCGAACCGATACGAGCAATCGGAAAGAGTGAAATACACGTGGCAAACTCGTTTCCTACGTCGCCCCCCGCTCGCCTTCGAGGAAGGATTGCCTCGACATGGGCCTTTATAGAGCATGCATACCGTCATTCAAAGGCAACCCCTCATGTCCGCTACCAAGTTTCTCCCAAGTGAAAATTTCCGTTCGTTGTCGAGGGTAAGACTTGCCAACCGATCATTGGCGATCTCTGTCTCACAAAACCCAGCTGCCGTCGATAGGACTTGGCTTCATGGTGGTCCAGGTACGCTCCAACCAGTCTGCTCTGGGACAATCTGCTAAGAGCTATTATGGGTGGCTCACGACTACCTCATTCACTTTGGGGATCTTTCTGCCACCCGTCCCAACCATTCTATACGACCAAATCGGCCATTGACGAACATAGACACGAGATCATGGCGGTTCGCAACCGATTCGCAAGATACGAAGTGGTGGCTGGTATATCTGGCGCTGACTCTGGATGATGGAGCTCAGCCGTTCTCAGATTGATCTTTTCAATTCCGCCTGGGCCAAGAATCGCGACTCTCGCGGGATCTTGGACGAGCAGATGTACCAATTGTTTCAATTCGTCGTTTGGAATATTTTGGGGCTTGCGGGTAAGAGAACGAGAGATGTAGTGCTGATTTAAGTAATGGTCAACCCCAGCTGAACAGAATTTTGCAGATCTATGAACGGACATCACCTGTTACACTTATGCATGCCAAATTGAATTCAAGCCTAACAGCATCGGATTCCACCGGTTCGGACCTTCCGGTGACGAAGTGGACAAGCTTTTCATGTCGTGTTTCGGCTTGCTCGCCAATGTCCACCAGTTCAGTTGTTGCGACGAGCGAATTTCGAACCTTGAATTGATTAGATCTCGGGTACCCATTTAGCAATTACGAGTCCTAAAATGGTAATTTTAGACTCGTCTTTATAAGCATTTTTGCGCCAGGCTGAAGTGAAATCGTCGATGACGTAGATGATTCGTGTTGGATACATTACTCATTTAGGTAATTTTTCTTGATTTTTATTACCTTATATAGAAGGTCTTCACTGTTTAGTCATTTCCGATGTGTCTGTCCTCCAACTTTGCCTTCGTCTTGGGCTGAATTTATTCTGACAATAAATTATTGATTTTTCTCCTTTTTAACTTGAACCTTTTGGCCTGCTTCAATCCTGAAATATGAATATGATACCGCTTGTGCGCACCACCCTAGCCCGGCGACGTTTAATCAATTTAATTTAATGCACTTCGGAGGACCAGAAGTCGGCGAGGTCGGCATTTGTGACGTGATGTCGGATACCGCCGTAACTCAGCTGATTGACGATACCGGGCGTGTCCATTTAGAGGCGTGCTCGGAGACCCCCGTACGAGCTGGGTTGGGTGCGATGTACGGTACGGCAGTGTACGGCCCACCTGCTGTACAAAGCCGTAACGTCACAACCGTATACAGCGCTTGACGGCTTTGATCGGCGATCAAGGCATGATCGAGCCGGAAAGATGTCCCGTAAGTATGGTGGCCGGGTCATCCTCAGCTGGGTTCCGTTGAGCCGCTGACAAGCTTTGATGATAGAGAAAGTGGCCACAACGTGTCTTCTGGCAAACTGGAGTTGTATAAATGTTGAACTCCCTCAGAAATGTGTTCAACTCACTTTATAATGAATTATTTGCTTCAAATTCCTCACTCTCTGGACGGAGTACGGCCATATAACCGTATACGACCATAATATGGCACCGTACTCCCACAGGTGTTGGTGTACGGTTCGGGTACGGTCCGGGTGTCACGCCGTAAAGCACTGTCGGTATACTGTACCATTTCGACCGTAGGTTCAGGTGACGGTGACAGACGGTCGTGAACTGAACCTATTTGGTAGCGGTGACGGTGACAGTCGGCATTTCTGGCCCAAATGGGCTCAAAAATGCGCAAATTTTTCCTCCGGCAGTCGCCGGGTTCCCATAAATGGTAATTTTGCCATGATTGCCGAGGAATGAACATCTAAGAAAATGAACATGTAAGGTGACAGGTGACATGGCGTGAACCTACGGTCGAAATGGTACAGTACCGCTGTATGCCTTACACGGTACGGCGTCCAGCCCTAGGAAAGAGATCAAACCCAGCTACTACTCGGGCCTTCAAGGCGCGTGGCTTCGGTCGCTCCTTTCAGCGGGCAGGTTTAATTTTCATCTATCTGCTAATAGTACGTATACAGCCCATTGAGGGCACTCAAATCTCATTGATAGAGTCATTTGAAAAAAAAAAAAAGAGCTCAAGGGCTACCAAGTTGGTTCGAGTGTAGCCAAAGTAATTGTTCCTGAGGTTTAACAAATCAACAATGAGGTTCCAGGTCTACGTTTCACAATTCAAGACCTCGATCATCCCGGCAATTCCCATCTTCCTGTTGTGGGTGGCAGGGGTCGAGGCCTCCGTCTGAGTCCGTCGGCTTGAATAGTTGTCGTCCCAGCAGTCCCAGGTCCATATTCCAAAGTTCCTGCCTGACAGTGGGTCCACCATTGTCTTATTTCAAGTAGGTAACTAGGCTCAATGTGAGCTGGTTGACGCGCCAGCGTCGACCGAGCGAACCTTGAGCCGCATATAATGGCACTTATTCCTTACCACGTCCAATCTGGAGGCATCATCTCTCTTAGGTACCAGGGATGCCCAGAGGGCTATATAATCAAGGTTTACGTATCACAATTGCAAAACCCGATCATGGCAGCAACTCTCAGGTCCAGGCCCTTGATAGGCCTTCCTGCACCAATATCCTTAACCCTGGTCATGGTGGCGACTTTCGGGTCCATGCCATCGATGGACAATACGGGTGAGCGTCGATCGAGCGAACTTTGAGCCGTAAAGATTTGGGAACAGATTCTGAATGTAATAGTAATATTACAGGGTGTTGCATAAAAACATGCAGTAACAGAATGCACAAAATCGTGTTTGTACATATTAATTTCTGGCGTATGCGCCAAGCTTTGCCCAAATTCTTGTACACTCGTACCGCCCCAGGGTCCTCTTGTCTGCCGATGCTGCGCAATCATCGAGGCACAAGAAACTCCTCGTCAGTTACACTCTCTTTCTAGCTCCCTTAGCCCAGGCAAGCCCCGCCCCAGAGTGTCTGGAAGGGCGCGTGTCGCAAAGTTTGTACAAAGTTTGGCGCAGATAATAGATACAAATACGATTTTGTCGTTTTTGTTACTGCATGTTTTTATGCAACACCCTGTAATTTGAACCTATGGAATCCCTTCAATATTTTCCCTCAGCAGACTCTTTGTAAGGCGACGACAACGGCGGTAACTGCGGTGATGCTACTGAAACTAAGCGGAAGGGCGACCCTAGGTTCCGGGTCGACCCGATCACAGTTGCCGTGATTGCCGTCCCTTCCCAAAAAGGAAGGTCGGTGTGTCGGCCCAACGTCCGTATTTTTTAATCAGCATTGAAGTCATTCGGGCTAGTGAACTCGGTCTCTGCTCCTGCTAGGGCATGCCCAGAGGGTCTTAGGAATTACCAGCTGTCATAGCTATTTGATCATGTCGCACCAATTACATGGCTGCAGGTGTTAAAAATAAACAGACTCGTTCTGCCATGCGCAGCAATGGCCTAAAGCCCAAGTACATCATGAACGCACTCCGAACACATGTCTCAATCCCGCATTGCAAACCTCGAGCTGCGTGGTGTCCTCGCTCTGGCGAAATAAATAATCGTCGAAAGGCATTAGTTTCATACGCTATCTTAGACAAATCTAGACAACAATCCGACCTAGGGGCGTTGTGGATGTCCATATAAAGAACTCCGGGCCGGCGATTGATCCGCTGACGGCTCTTTGTCTTCTCCCCTCATTGTCCCTGGCCTAAGCCTCCTTCCTCCACTGAATTCCTCAATCCATGCCTCAAACTATTGTGAAAACTGAATCCCAGGGCGATACTCCAACGGAATCCGACCCCTACGCGGCTGCGGCGGCCGCCCTCGAGCAGGCGCAGCGCGCGTTATCCACCGCGCGCGGCCAGCCCCTTATCGCAACGATCCCAGTCGCCGAAGCCGAACAGCAGTTGGATGACCTCCGTTCTAGGATTGTGGAGCTGGAAGACGATGTTGACAGGTACCGGCGATCTTTGGAGAATCTGAGCGGGGCTGTGAAGGAGCGGGATGACGCGCGGACCAAGGTGGAATCGAAGGTTCGTGAGATGGCGGATTTGAAGCAGTCACATGAGAAGGACCGTGCGGAACTCGCTGCGTCTATCAAGGAGGAGCGCGAGGGGCTCCAGAGGGAGCGAGACGATCTAACCAAGGAGCACGAGCGTCTCGATGCGGATCGTGTCGCACTCGAGGCGGAGAAGAAAACAATCCTCGAAATTCGCACCTTCATCGCGCAGAAGCTTCAGAGCATGGACCAGCTCGCCCTGCCGAATCCGGTTCCGCAGGCACCTGAACCTCAGGCGGCGACGCCGATGGCCACGACCCCATTCGCTTTGCACTCGACTCCAGATCTGCATGCGGGTGTGTTTCTCTAAAAAAACCGACATTTCGTTCCGGCCTCATATCTTTCCTCAGCGATGTCGATGTACAAGTCTATATTTGCTTCACGCGCCTCCGCGACCGCGACATCGGATGCTGCTGGTGAGATATCTTTGAACTCCGAATCCCACCCGTTTTAACCTACACATTTCCTCAGTTTCGTCGCTGATCCTGCCGCGCCGCCGCCCGGCACACGAATCTGGTGGGTTCCCTTTTTTATCAGTCCGCATTCCAACGACATTGACACAGCCATGGAAGCCAACGCCGAGTCGGCACACCCGCCCAAGCGACAGCGCACGGAGAGCCTGGCATCGACATCGACAGCCATAGGCACAGCGCGCTTGCCACCGAGACCCCGCCAAGTTGGTGTGTCTCAATTCGATCTCAATTGGTCGAAAGAACGGCGCTGATTTGTTTTTAATGGTGATTTCCTCCAGCGCATAGGCCCTCCACCCGCTCGGGTGTGCAGCTGCCTGATGAGAAATGCACCGCGCTCGCTCTGCGCGCGAAGATCCCGATCCCGTTCAAAGTGCGGACTCCGATGACGGGCAACCCATTTGCCTCTCCTTCTCGTGGTCACGCTCCGCGCGCGCGGATGGCTTGATTTCTCAAATTGTGTGTCTGTTCGGAGGAACAAGAGGGATTCTGCCCGCTACCTTCTGTCGATGCGACTCATGTACACTTTCCTTTTCGTTTCATCTCCCAATTCATCCATTCATCTTGTGCGCTGCTCAATTTGATTCGCGCTCGGCGTTGCCCGGGACTAACATTCACCTTGTAATCTTTTGACTCTCTGGGCCTGCTGCTACTCACCCAACCAATCAATTGCCATACTATATAATCACTAGTGTAAGCCCATCAAAAATTGACGGTCAGAGGATGAGTATATTACATATGTCCCTCTCCCATTTTTTTTTAGTTCTGGTAGCACCCTCGCCCGCGAGCACCCATTTTTATCTTGCTCACTCCTCCTTTTTCTTTTTGTCCTGACCCCATCTATTGGTCATTTATTAGTACACGCATTCAATCTTGTAATACTGCACAATATGCAACATAGGTCCTTCATTGATAATCTCATCCTGGCATGCTTCCGAGTTCTGCTGAGTTCTCGTGGAGATTTTGCCTTATGTCTCGGCCGGTGCATGCTTCCGAGTCCTGCCAAGCTCCCGAGGGCCGGGCCGGGTCAGATGCTGTGTATGATGCCCCGGCACGACTCCTGCCAAGTGCCTCGGCATGAAAGAGGTCATTCTCGGCGTTTCCGGCCCGGCACGAGTACTGCCCAAGTGCCCCGGCCCTTCTCGGTGTTCTCGGCCCAGTTCGAGTCCTGCCAGGTTTCCGGGTCCTGCCGAGTTTGTCGGGCATGCGTGAGATGCCGGAGGTCTGGGCCTGCATAGTTGTCCCCCTGCTCTGTATTATAGTATAGATAGACTAGTGTAAACCCGTCAAAAAATTGACGGGGAAGTAGTGAGACGAATTCATGATCTACATTTTTCGTTCTCAGCCCAGCGTGCTTCCGAGTTCTACCTAGCATGAGTCCTGCAGAATTCCCGTGGAGGTTTTGGCCTAAATCCCAGCAGAAAACAAGTTCCCACATTCGAGTTCTGCTAAGTTCCCGTGGGTCAGCGTGTGTGCCGAGTCCTGCCAAGCTCCCATGGAGGTCCCGGCATAAGTCTCGGCTGGTGCAAGTACCTGTGTTTGAGTTCTGCTAAGTTCCCGTGGGTGCGTGTGCCGAGTCCTGCCGAGCTTCCTTGGAGGTCTCGGCATAAGTCTCGGCTGGTGCCTGTCTCGGTAACCCAGACGTTCTGGTGAGGGTTCCAGACCGAGTGATCCGTGATTGACAATCGGAGTTTAAAAATGAAGTGCAGAACCCTCACCAGAACGTCTGGGGCATTTGGTATAGTAACACCTACCATCGAGTCACATCTCGGATGTCACACTTTGGTCGATACCATACACAATGAGGACCCATAACATTTCAAGCCTTAAATAAGGGTACAGGCATACATGCTAGGCCAGTGAGATGGCCCTCCTGCTTTTTTCAGGGTGACAAGGAAGGCAGAGGGAGGGGAGAGTGCAAATGCAGTATATTTTTAGCCGGTCTTGTTTGAGCTCATAACATGGTAGAAAAATTTCCGGGAAGTTTCCAACACATATCTAAGATACATATGACCTGTTAAGATCTGCCCCAATGCCAGAGGGGGCACAGGAGGGAGGGACGATGAGGGGTGTGACTCGATGGTAGGTGTTACTATACCAAATGCCCCAGACGTTCCGGTGTGATCTCTGCACTTCATTTTCGAACTCCGATTGTCAATCACGGATCACACCGGAACGTCTGGGTTACCGAGACAGGGCTGGTGCAAGTACCTGTGTTTGACTTCTGCTAAGTTCCCGTGGGTTAGCGCATGTGCCGAGTCCTGCCGAGCTTCTGTGGAGGTCCCGGCATAAGTCTCAGCTGGCGCAAGCACCTGCATTTGAGTTCTGCTATGTTCCGATGGGTTAGCGCGCATACCAAGTCCTGCCGAGCTCCCGTGGAGGTCTCGGCATAAGTCTCGGCTAGCGCAAGCACCCGCATCCGAGTACTGCTAAGCTCCCGTGGGTCAGCGTGCGTGCCGAGTCCTGCCGAGATCCCGTGGAAGTCTCGGCCGGCCCAAGCACCCGCGTTCTCGACCGAGTCCTGCCAAGTTCTCGACGTTCGGGCCGCGTCCGATGACGCCATGCATGACCGTGAGACGCAAGTCTGGGCCTAAGTCTGGCCCATCATAGTTATCCCCCCCCCTCATATTATAATAAAGAAGATTACGCCAAGCGTAAACTAAATCAAGGTCGCGGGTACCGCCCATCGACTATATTATCGGGATGCGGGGTCGTGTAGTTTCCAAAACAGTCGAACGCGAAATCGACTTGGGCGGTGCGTTGTTCAAGGCCTTGAATGAAATTCGAAAACTTGCGGAGACCGCGCTTGTTCTGTTCGCAGCCCCCTGATCCCCGTCAATGGCAACACAGCGCCATTCAATACCCAGCGAATATGCTATCTGTGCGCCGAAATGTTTAGCACGCAAATGAGTAGCACCTAGGGTCCTTGTCTTGACATCATAATAAACCAGTTCGTTTACCCAGTACTACCCTTCAATTCAAGTCACAGCGCCTGACCTGTTGACAAATTGTATACTGGATTCGGTGATGGTCAGATTCTACGTCGTCTGGCGATTTGTTCAATTTGTTCTTTGTTAGCGTCACAGGGTCTAGTGGTATCTAGTAGTCGTTTCTTTTTAAAAAATGATACTGCCTATATATGCAACGTATTTTGATGGCGCGGTTCTGGCTTCGTTTGACATCCTCGTACTCTCGTATTTTCAGGTAGTATTATTACATAATAAGGCATATGTGACTGAGGGATAAGTGGCCAACTTTTTGAGGCTGGATTGAACGCTTCGGAAAGTTGCCGAACTGGACCGTGTTCAGCGGCAGGGACAAAATTGGCGCCTCTGCATTTTGAATACACCATCTTCAAGGCGGCAACTGATAATGATAACGAGTCACCGCTCACATACTCCGAGTGCAGCACTTATTGCATTTACACGGCGTACATTACATCCCCTTCTCATTCCCTGAGCTCATTGTTAATGTTTAAACCTGCACCGGCAGCACACTTTCCATGGTCATCCACAACGTCAAACTGAATGAAGCCGATCCGCAACATCGTGAGGACCGGGAGTCCACTGGGGGATACTTTTGGTTCGTCACGTACAGTGATCAGCCCTGTGCGTCTGTCTCTCTTCCTCTTTCTTCTTCCTGAACAAAGTAATTTTATCTGGCTGCCACTAACGCTGTGTATCATTTTTTCTCTGCCATAATTATTTTGGTTGAACTCGTACCCCCTCGTCTTATTTCTGTGTCCTCAAAGTAATCTCGAAAGTTCCAAACCTCTTTTTCTTTCAGGGGCATCACAAATCGTGTTGGCAAAGAATACGGGCAATATTCATATGGGGCGATTACCTGTGCGTTTCTCAATATTTACTCTAGTACCTGACACAAAATGCTGAGTTTCAATGTACACTTACAGCGGAGTGGACCTGCGTTGCCTGCAGTACGATGATGAGACCCGGACGCAGATGCAGACAGCCTCAGCTTATGATCACGGTTCATCCCGGAGTTCTTTTCGAAATCTACATCGGGCACGTTCGGTATTTATTTATCATAGCTCTTATTAACTAAATTAATATTTTCCTCCCGGGCACGAGAAAGATGTGAATATAACTGCATCATGTCCCTGGGCGATTTGAACGCCCGGCTTATGGTACAACCATGTCATGAACCACATGAGTTAGTTTACTTTGATCCACATGGCCCTCCCACAAAGTTGGATGTCCTCTGATTATCACTTGCAATTTTCTTAAATGTGTTCGTAGATGTGTGGAACCGATCCACATGCGCCAATTATCCGTTACAAATGCTCTCAGGGCGTGGGAAAATCACGATTGAAAACGAAATCACACCCTTATCACGTTCCCGCGGTGGTTCGATGTGAGGTAAGAGTGATCTAACCCAACCAGACCCCGCAAAGAGTTGTCAAGAATTCAATTAGCCGCACAAAGGTGCGTGGGTGAGGTGTTGGATTCCAGAAAAATGTCTAACTACCTACACACGAGCTAACTAAATAGTTTCTAAAGATGTCCTTGTTCTCGAAATGTACACTACTTTGTACATTTAATGGAACAGCAGCCGCAGTTGAAGAAAGTGGTGAAGTTCAACTGCCGTGTTGGCCGATCGGATATCACCGATGCCGTGATGCCGGATATAACGGCCACATCCGTTCATTCGAACACCGTCTCTCCATCAAATTCTTGATACAGCCACGCCCTGCGATACGAAGCCAAGCACAGACCCATATTGTTCAAGATAAGTGTTCATTTTGCTGACTCTGCCCGGATGAGATCTACTATTTTCAACCGGGATACCGGCCACCTTAGCTTTCATGGCTGGTTCTCGAGAGCCATACCGTTCATATACAATACACCTTATGTTACAATGAAGGCTGGTATCAAACGAGTAGTTGCACACAATTTTCTCGATTTTACGCGAAGTGCCGATGAAGCGGCGAATTTATTTCCGGCGACATCCCCAACAAAACCAAATACTAGGAAACCGGCCACCCCGCTATTCAAGTTCCACAGGTGCAAACTTATGGCAATTTGGTTCAGGAATGATACAGGGAGAGTCTAGGGACTATTTAGTATGATTAAGGTTTAGATACATGCAATGGGGTGGGGGGAAATATGTGCTTGTGAGGGATATAGAACCTGCGGAATCACACATCATGGACTATTCAGGCGCCGCTTCGAGCCCAACAGCAGTGGCGACCAAAAGGGAGGGACATATCATTCAATAAGAAGTATTTAAACATACTGGGGCACTTACCCGCGTACCAAGATGCCGTCAACTTCTTAAAAAAATACAAATGTCTCGGGTACCGAATTTTGGTGGTTTGGGGTAGAGGACAGCAGTGAGAAGGGAATTGAGGGAGGGAAGAGTTTGAAAACACACCAAGTTGTAGGATACCCGACGTCAAAAACCCTTGCCAAATTCCAGACTTATAGCATTGACGGGTCGCCCTATGTGAACGTGGCAAGCCGGAGCCACTCAAGACTGAAGTCGAGGTGTATCCAGGCCACAGCAACAGTTCGCCGGGGAGTGTGTTGTAGGTCAAGAGTTCAGGGTACCTGCGACCGTTCTCTTCAGACTGAAGTATATTGGATATGTACAGATTACTCACCTGCGACCGTTCTCTTCAGACTGAAGAGAATCGGCCGCAGGCCTCTCGTATATACATAACCCGCCCGAACCAAACACCGCGTAACCGTCGCGTCCCCATCCGGACTGGATAGCGAGGTTACTACTACAACACTCCCCCTGACCACGCTATCCAGTAGCACCAGGAAAGTCCAGGCCGATCATGCGGCGAAGCCGGGAAGTAGTGTCGCGGGGAAGAACTTTGGTGAGTAGATCCGCGGGATTGGCGTCTGACTGGCAGTAGTGGAGGGTTATAGCTTTGTCCTCGACGAGATCACGAATATAGTGATATTTGAGCGCTATATGCTTGGCCTTGTCGTGCATCGCGGGATTCTCAGCAACTGATATGGCCGACTGATTGTCACAGTGCATCCGCGACGGATGATCCAAGGGTTTTTCCATTAGCTCACCAAGCAGATTTCGGACGAATACAAGCTCCCTGCCTGCATGGCTTCCTGCGACGTATTCGGCTTCCATCGTGGATTGCGCGGCAACACTTTGCAAGCGGCTGATCCAGGATACGGCGCCGCCAGCAAGGAGAACGACTGTGCCAGAGGTCGACCGCAGTTTGTCCTTGTCACCGGCCCAATCTGCATCGGTGTAACAGATCAGGGATTGCGAGATGGGCGCTGTCGAGCGTCCAGGTCCGCGGCGGTAGGTGATGCCAAGGTCGAGTGTACCTTTAATGTATCTCAAAAGATGCATTAACGCGTTCCAATGCTCAATACCGGGGTTCGAGCTGAACCGGCTCCCAACTCCCACAGCAAAAGCGAGGTCGCCACGCGTGCCCAGCATCCCGTACATGATACATCCGAGTAGGCCCAGGTAATCTTTACCGGCCATAACTTCTCGATCCTCGGCAGTTTTCGGCGACATATCTTTGGTTAATTTTGTGCCGACAGGGAACGGAGTGGACACAGGCTTGCAGTCAGCCATCCCAAATCGTTCCAGTACGCCCTCGAAATATTTTCGTTGGGAAATCCGAACGGTTCCGGCATCAAGATTCTGCTCGATCTCAAGCCCCAAACAGTAAGATGCGACGCCAAGATCCTTCATCTTCAGGCGTGCCGAGAGCTTTGACTTGACAGAATCCCAGGTAGCTTTGTCATTGGTGGCGCCTTGCAAGTCGTCGACATACAGCGCGATGACAACGAAGATATCTCCACGTCGGCAAAGATAAATGCTGTGGTCGGATTGGAGACGTGTGAAGCCGAGGGATTTAAAGATGGAGTCTATGAGGCGATACCACTGCCGGGAGGCTTGCTTGAGGCCATAAAGAGATTTGTGAAGCCGCAGGACCATTTCATCACCCTGTGCATTGAGTTTTGGTGGAAGACCGGGCGGCTGGGACATGTAAATTTCCTCGTCGAGTTCAGCATTAAGAAAGGCAGTGACAACATCCATTTGGTAGACTGTGAGGCCATAGTAGGCGGCAACAGCGAACATAACGCGAAGAGAGGTGAATTTGACGACAGGGGCGAAGGTTTCTTTGTAATCAATCCCAAATATTTGGGTGAATCCTCTCGCGACGAGACGAGCTTTGAAGCGCTCGAACTCATTCCACTGGTTCCTCTTGACACTGAAGACCCACTTGCAAGTTATGACTTTCCTGCCCTCTGGAAGATTCGCATACTCAAAGGTCCCAGTGTCCACAAGCGAGCCAAATTCGGCTGCCATCGCGCTGGCCCACCCCTCCGACTCTGCGCTGGCCATTGCTTGCCTGAAGGTCAACGGGACGATGATGGGGGGTTCAGGGACCTGGGCAGTCCGAGCCTGGGCTTGAAACTCTTGCTCCTCCTCCTCCTCAAGCACAGGTGCGTCTGCTGCAGCTTCAGCTTCTGCTGGCACTGACACTACATCCTTGTGCTTATAGCGCCCTTTCGGCAGCTTTGGTCGCTCGTCAATCATGTCCTGAAGGCGTATGGGAAGCCTCCGTGTGCGCGGTGGTAGTGGTTCCTCAACTTCAGGTGCGTAGTCCTCAGGCTCCAAGTCTGGCTCCCCTTGATCCAAGTCAGGGAATACATCCGCTTCCGACAACACATCCACGTCAGGGACAGCAATGTCGGGGTCAGGGGTCTCATCTGCAGTAGCAGGAGGTATCGGGACGATGGGCGGCAGATTTCGAAGGTCCGTTATCACTTCAGTCCATCCAGAGCTCCGTCCGCGCTCAAAGAAAGTCACGTCCCTAGTTTTGTGGACCTTCTGATTGACCCGGTCGTAGCACTTGTATGCCTTCGACTCCGTACCTGGGAGTGTGTAGTACCCCAGTAGAATGCATTTTATTCCCGGATTTGCCAGTGCTGGACGCCCCTTCACCGGAAGCACTGACACCCACACCTCGCAACCAAATGGACGCAAGTGGCTTACATCTTGGCGCTCATTCTCCCACACCTCCTCCGGGATGCGCCCATCCAAGGACGACCGCGTCGGACAGAAGTTTCGGGTCGTTGCCCCATACGCAACGGCATCGGCCCAGAAACCAATTGAAAGCCCCGCCTCAGTCAAATTCGCCCGAGCGCCCTCCTCGAGCGTGCGGTTAATGCGTTCTGCAACACCGTTCTGTTGCGAACTGTACGGTGCCGTCGTCTGATGTACAATGCCATCCCTGGCAAGCCAGGCCTCAAACTCATCGGACGTCAATTCGCCGGCATTGTCGGTACGAATCTTTCCAACCTTCTGTCCGGTCTTCTTTTCCACACGAGCCTTCCATGCGCGGAAGCTCGCGAGAGCGTCACTCTTCTTTTTCAGAAAATCCACTTCGACGCGTGCACTGTGGTCGTCGACAAAGGTGATGAAGTAGCGGCTGCCGCCAATGGAATTCGGGAGCGGTCCACAAATGTCCGAGTGTACAATTTCTAGAACACGAGAAGCGCGCCTCCTCCCTCCTTTTGGGAATGGCTTGCGCGCAGTCTTCCCTGCAAGACACGACTCGCATGAGACATCATCGTCCCAAGCCCCGAGATCCATCCCATCGACCATCTTTGACGCCCAGAGTTTCCTGAGGTCGGCAAAATTCAGATGGCCGAGGCGCCGGTGTAGCGTCAGAATGTCGAGGCGCTTACCAGACGGAGTAAGTGTTTTCGCTTTCAGCACAGATGGGTAGGCGGCAGGGGCTGCAGTGAATGAAGTTGTATTTGCGAGCTCGAGAGCATAGAGGCCATCCTTGAATGAGGCATGGCAGATTAGCTTGCCGCGCAGCTTGATGAGGCAAAGTTTTCCCTCGAATTCGAGCTTGACACCAGGAATGGCTGTCAGCTGCCCAACGGACAGCAGCGAGCCGGCAAGCTTGGGGACGTGTAAGGTGCGAGTGAAATGCATGGTATCGGTCCCGGCAGGATTTTTGACATATTTGCGCATTGTACCCGTGCCCACCGCAAAGATCTCGCTGTTGTCTCCAAGCTGGATAGGGATCGGCTTCTTGAGGACGGTATATGTGATGAAGGAGGCACGGTCCCTCTCAAGGTGACGCGAAGAGCCCGAGTCCACGAATACCGCATCGGGCCGAAGGACTTTGGTGGTCTCCTTCGTGAGAAGAACTTTCGGGTGATCTTCGTCATTGACTGCATCGAACGCCAGCTGCGCGAGGCGCAACTTCTCCTTGGCCTGGTCCTTTACACCCAGCGGACAATCGCGCGCAATGTGTCCCTTCCCATTGCAGCCGAAGCACATTACGTTCTTCTTCCAATCACCGCCGGCACTGCCGCCACGTCCACCACCGGTACCACCACGTCCGCCTCGCCCACGCCAAGAACCTCTCTGTGTCGCAATGTATGCCTTGACTGCGGTCGCAGCGATGTCGTCCTCAAGGGCCTTCGCCAATGCAAGCTTCTCTGTATGAGCCTTGAGTGCGTGCTCTTCCTGAAGCTTGGCCGCAAGAACGCCCTGCTGGCGCACTTCTTCCTCGAGGAGCATTGGGGTGACTGTCCTCAAGGTGGTGTGCGGGCTGGCGACGATCGAGATGGTCTGGACGAGGGAAGTGAACGACTCTGGAAGACTTTTGAGCGCGAGTTGGAGTAGCTTAGACTCGGTGAGCCCGTCGTTTCCGCGCTTCAGGTCGGTGGCGTAGCCCAGAATGATGTCAATGTGGGTCTGGAGGGGTCCGCTCTGGATCCCTGCGTACTTGATTGTGGAAAGCTTGTCATGTACCGCAATCATGGACTGCATGCCCACTGCTTCGTATATCAAGCGAAGATTATTCCACATCTCTGCGGCGGTTGTGGCGTTTTCGATGTACGGCACCTGGTCGTCGCTGACCATCTCCACGATCCTGCGCATTGTCTTCGCATTGCCCTCGGCCCAGGCTGCATACGCGGGATTGACAACCTCGATGTCTATCATCCCGGTGTCCGGTGACAATGCTGGGCTCTGGGTGGTTATCATCTCCGGGACAGCCGGCTCACTGATGAACTTCCAGCGATCTTCATCTTCAAACTTGTTCTTTGCTTTGAATGAAAAAGTTTTCCAGTTTTTACTGTCAAGCAAATTGAAAGCATAGCGTGTCGTGCTGGAAGCGTCTCGAGTGCCCATAACCTGTTGTAGGTCAAGAGTTCAGGGTACCTGCGACCGTTCTCTTCAGACTGAAGTATATTGGATATGTACAGATTACTCACCTGCGACCGTTCTCTTCAGACTGAAGAGAATCGGCCGCAGGCCTCTCGTATATACATAACCCGCCCGAACCAAACACCGCGTAACCGTCGCGTCCCCATCCGGACTGGATAGCGAGGTTACTACTACAACAGAGTGCATGCTGGCCACCCTCATGGATTAGAGCCGTGAATCGTGGGAGTAGACTGAGCGTAGGAAGTCGTCGAAAAGCGGAGAACTGGTAGAGAAAGAGCGAAGACAGTCGTGTGGGCGCAAGAATCCGGTGTTCGGAGCGCATCAGCCGACACTGCACGTGCCATAATTTTTGATCCGAGCCTCACTTTCGGTCGAGAAAGGATTTGGACTATCGTTACTGGTCCCTTTCCTTCCCAAAACCCCAACGTCACGCATTTCTTAAAGTCCCGACTCCATAGCGGCCAAGTGCCACGCTGGTTTCCTAGTTTGGCTGGTTTCCCAGTCGAAAATAGTAATCTCAAATACTCGGCGCATAGGCGCGCCAGTACTCCAGAGACTCTGAACTCTGTCTCGAACTGTTCCGCATTTGATGCGAACAAACATGCACTGATGCCGCTCTTGCTGCGCTTTGGCATCTCCTGCGACATCGAGTCTCTCATGTCAGAGATTTGTAGTAAGCCGCCACAAGGCCTTGTAAGGGTATAATAGAGGGGACGTATATGTATCTCTTGTCAAGGAAGAGAGTGAATGGAAGATGGCCGGTTCGTATAACAGTGTAGACGCATCAGGCCTTACAACGGTTAAGATTTTTAAATACTAGCCAGTCGCTCTTTGCAACATGGAGATGAATTATTCCTCGTTCGATGACTCAGATGCTAATGAGCCCGAGTCTTCTACACCCCGACGTTCCGGCGATTCAGTTGTCCAGGCCAAGAAGTCCACAGGCTTGACATGAAGAGAAGTAGCTCACAGGGTCCTAGAATATTCCTTCCGGTCCCGTGGAACATTTTCGAAGGCGAATGTTGGTAGATGTGGATGATAGTAAATGGGACCAAAAGTCAATATCTGATGGCCCTCGGCTTATTCCCGGTCCGGATAAATCCCGGATGCCTCGTGCTGAAGCTGAATGTATTGGGGTTGAATGTATTGGGGCCCGTGGACACCCCTCCTGGAAAGAAGATCCTGTATATAACTGGAATCGACCGCGCTTGAACTGAAATCGACTTCATGGTCTCCTTCAATTCTCAGCTCCTCTTCCTGACGGCGGTGGCTATCGTGTCTGCCCTTCCCCAGGGCACAACAACGGCACCCGCAACACTACCGACCCTCCCTGGAACCGTGAGTACACGTATCTTGGGCATCTGCATCCGCGCATGGCCTGATTCTTATGCGTCCAAGTGCGTGGGCGAATGGGCACAGTGCACTTCAGAGGAATATCCAACCGCAGGCTGGATCTTCCCGGCCTGCTGCGAGGGTACCATCTGCGTCTTTGAAGATTCCCTATGGTCTCAGTGCTTGGCGTCGTGAGTAATGGATTTCATCTGCTCCCGCATGTGAGCCACCCGTCCGCCAGCCCCGTTCTTTTAACGCTGAGGTATTTCACAGACAGGATTCTCAAGGGTCTCTATTCGGTTCAGGTTTATGTAACCTTGTTCAGCTTCGGAGTTCCGTGTAATTTACGCCTTGTTACCTGTCCCAATATATTGCTTGCCTTCTTCAATGCGAGAGGTGGATGAGTTGGATTTCTTCACTGACTGCATAGGGAATACCACAAAAGTTATCAGATTGACGTGGACTTGAATCACGGGCAACCAGGCCTATCATGCACTTGAATACATCCCCAATGTGGACGAGTCAGAACGAAAGGAAAGAAAATATGTAAATGCCAATGCAGACGCTGAAATGCAGGGAATCACAATGAAACGGGCACTGCCGCCATCTCCGAGACGCCCGAAGCGCTAAAGCGGCAATCGTAATTAGTGCTTGATTAGTGCATAGTGGGCTTGGTCGACCAGGGTTCAATTCGACACTTACAGCATGAGCACAAGCATGAATTTGTGTTTATTCCTTACAAGCAGTTGCTCATTGGCGAAGCATCCCCTTCCCAGCACATGACTTTTGACGATGAACGGGTGAAGGTTGACGATGACGTCGGAAGAAAGGCGTAGAGAGAACTGTTGCTTGTTCACATGTCAATGCCGAAGGATATTTGAGTGCCGGCCCGATGCCGGGAGAGCTCGGCAGGCGGAGCTGAAAATTGTTGGTGGAGTAATCAACGGTGCCGATCCGGCGGAGTGCCCGCATTTAGATAAGTGGACCACTCTCGTACATCTGGAGGGTTGAAAACAAAGTCTGGTGCTGCTGAATGCCGCAAACGCAGTATCCGTCTTCTGCAGCACTCTACTTTCATTTTCCCAAATCAAGCATCACAATTTCTCGAGTTAAGATGACTGAAGTTTGCCACAAATACATCAGATCGGACATGTAACATATATCACCACACCTAATGGACGGACGCTTTCATCGAGCTCCCAGGTGACCGAGTCGAGTGTCTCCTCGCCGGAGTTGTCCTGCAGCATGCTGAGCGGCTCAGCGCTGAGTGCTGAGTGCCCGCCTGGGCCTCTAAGAATTTGCCTGTATGCTTTTACCATGGTTAAGGAGTACAGAGAATGAGAATTCAGAACAAGTGAAGCCCTTGAGATGGGGCAACGTACACGTCACAACGACGATGTCTTGGCAGCAGATGTGGAAATAAGACAGACTTCGGGAATGTCGTCCCGCACCATTTTTGTATCGCGACCACGGTTCTGCCATTCAAGGGTACCGTCAAGCCCACGGGCATCGGATATATTAATATTGATAACCTTTGCAATGTACCGTTCGCCCTTCGGCACAGCATTGGCACTTCTGTAGACACACCAGTGAAATAAGGAAAACGGACGCTAGGGAGGAATTTGATAAGAAGATGCGGCTGGCCATTGAACCATTGCATTTGTCCCAGCGCAAGTGTCATTGCCCCCAGCAGCCTGTGGCGAATCACGGTGAAAATCAGGGTGCTAGTGAACGTGCAAAGGTGTTTGGGACGAGTGGGCGGCTCACACAGTGGGGCAGCGTCGGAGCATTTGAAGATGAGGAGATTAGCTATACGAGACTGTACAGTGGCCAGGGAGGCAAACAGAGGGTCTTTATAAGGATGAATATGTGCAGAAAACGGCGGGATCGAACACTGCGTCGGAAGGCACGAGAGAGCATCGAACTTGAGCCGCCGCAGATTGACGTCGTGCAAGGTTGCCCGACAGATGCGAGATGCTTGTGCAGCAGAGGTAGAAGTAGCGGAGAGAGTTCAAACCAAGGAGCTTGAGCGTGAATTGGCGGTGTGTAAGTAGAGGTTCCGGACTTCTGTTGCGCGGGGGCGACACGCATACCGCGACGCACGTGAAAGAGACGTTCCGGTGATCTCCGAACAATCTGATGGTTGCTCTCCTCTTCCTCTTCCCTTTTCCCTTCCCGTTCCTCGGCTCCCTCGCTACTTTACAGTCCGCAACATGCCTTCACTTTTTGTCTGCGACCACGAACGGGCATGGTTCGGCCTGGCACGCCAATCTTGGTCTTGGGCGTCGTATGCGCGCACGCAGCGCGCTATGATCTATCTAGATCTGCTAACGTACTTATAGAATACCCAATGGCATATTCCGCGCTGCGCATAGCGCCCTTTGAGATTCCTCTCTCAAAGTCCGCTTTACCACGTTCCATTCACAGTGTTGGAAGTCGAAGTTGGAGTCGAGACGCGATTAGATTACCGGCCCGAATGTATCACATGATCAAACAATTATCTTGTCTTTGTACTCGTCGCGCACTTGCTGCTCGCTCCCGGGATCCAATCTTCAACAGGTTATGGGCCTATAGCTCCACTACTCATTGAAGACCACCATCCTCTCCTGTTAATTGCTCGCTGTCACGATCAGCACCCGGTTTTTCGCCACATTCTACATCCTCTTTGTCCTATTGCCACCCACATTTCGACTCTCGTTCACCATGGTTAAACCCTCGGATATCACGAAACTCGATGGTGCGGAGAACTACTGGACTTGGAAGCCTGATGCGGCATCCTTGTTGTTGGCCGACGGTCTTTGGAACGCCGTCGATCCATCGGTTCCGGTTCCTAACGGTGCGGTACAGATGCGTGCTTGGGCTACAGACAATTTGAAAGCTCATGGTATCTTATTCCTCACGCTGAGCCAAGCGGTGAAGGACAAGATTAACAACGCAGGCATTGGAATTAACGGTCGTTTGCTTTGGGCGACTCTTGAGTCGTACTACACCACAGCTGACCCCGCTACTCGCTCAATCCTCATGTCCCAGTTCCACACTGTCTCCCACAACCTCTCCAAACCTGCGGATACCTTCCTTCAGGCTGTTGTCACGGCCGAGCGTCGTCTCACGGCCATAGCCGCTGCCCTCCCTGCGCACATGGTTCAGGATAAAATCCTGAGTGGTCTTTCATCTACCTATTCCCCTATCATCACTCTTCTTCAGGCTGAATCCTCTCAGCGCGATGTTCCGTCCATGATCAACACGATTAATGCATGGGAGCGAGCTGATCTTCAGCGTCCTGATTCGGTCATCAAGGCTGCACAAGCGGCCAAGGTTGTTGACGACGCGAATCAAGGGGGTGCATTTGCTGCAGCTCACCTCACTCATCGCTCTCGTCACTCGGACTCCTCGCACTCGCACTCGCGTTCTTCGGCTGGTAAAGAATTTGATTGGACTAATACCAAGAATCGCACGGACGTCTGCTACCGTTGTGGCATCCCCGGTCATTTCGCGCAGTACTGTGTCTCTGTCATGCCTGATGACGTGCGCCGCCGCATCATTCGCGATCGCGAGCAGCGTGCCCACACAGCTGAAGCAGAGCAAGACTCGGAGAGTGCTGACGAACCATCCAATCATGTCATGTCCGCCGTCCTCGACCTTCCCACCGAACTGCACATCGATACTATGGACCCAGTTGTTCGCGACGCATGGCTTTCCACCCTCGGCAATGCTGTTCGTCCCGTCCTACAGCATTTTGCCCATGCTGCAGTTTCCCCCGACGTCGATCCAGGCCCTTCTCCACCTTCCCCCACACTTACCACATCCAGCATCACCAGCACGCCAACCAAGAACAAGAACAAGAAAAAGAAGAAAAAGAAGAAGAGCGCCACAGCGAATGACATTCGGTCGGCATTTGAAGCCATGTCGTTGAAAGAGGAAGAAGACGAAGCTGAGTACTCCGTGTAATTCAGGGGGTGTCTCGACTCAGGGGGTGTCACCTTGCTTTAGCTAGGTCCCCCACAGTCGAAACTCCATCAGATGCTGACGTAAATCTGCAGAAAACAAATATTTAGGCACCGCAATTTGTGATTAGATTGCGCCAATACACGGTCAAACACCAGGACGGCGAGGAACCTGGATTTGTTAGGGGTCTGCTAAAAACAAATATTTACGCACCGCAATTCGAGATAAGATTACGCCAATACACGTACAAACACTGGGACGACGGGAAACCTGGAAATGTTAGGGGTCTGCTAAAAACAAATATTTGCACACTGCATTTTGTAGATTAGATTACGTTGGTGATTTTAGGAGATGACTTTATTGGGCCTCCCTGGGCACCCATGCCTCTGAATGGCCCTGAGTGCCGAGGATTCCATTGGTGCGGTGGATGCTGTGGGGTGGACGGAATCCTCTGGAAGCAGTTTTTTTTGAAATATTTCGATTCCGATTCGCTGCTGTTCACTCTGGGGTGCTGATATTTCACAGAGTTCATTTTCCTTCGGAATGTTCTTTTTAGATTTGCCGCTGAAACCTCTCTTTAGACAAGCGATCCCAAACTGATGTCCAATTTCTTCGGACCTCTAATTACTATCCGCTAGTGGCAAATCTCTCTTATGAATAGGTTGATGATAATCACTCAGGTGTATACCCACTCTGAACAAGGGTGGTTCCAACTCATTCTCAATGCTGAACATGTTGAAATTGATGAGTTAAATAGCTGTGGGAACGATCAGGGTGGAATCTCAGCCGTGGTGAAAGTTCTTCAAGTGTGTGACTCCAAGTGAAGCTTTCTTGGCTGACTTGACCTTACTACTGTCCAGGCACCAGAGCTTATTTGATTCTACACCGATTCTCCTGAAGTTTTTTATTTTCACGTAATACTATGAAGTAGGTCTGTTTCATTAGGGTGTTTCACACATCTCAACTTGAGCCCCAACTTCGCCCCAACTCGGACCCCAACTTGACCCCAACTTCGCCGAGTTGGGGTCGGAGTTGAGGCTCAAGTTGGGGCAGATGTGTGAAACACCTACAGCTTATCTCCCAACTTCGAGCCCCAACTCACTCCACTATTTCTGGGTTTTTCAGGGTCATGAAGCAAGTTTATTCTCATTTCCCCGGTTCTACATTAATTCCATGTACTGTACCTGAGACTTTAATGTTGAAGAAGTTGTCATTTTTTGGTTTGCAGCTAATGGGTATGGGCTGCCATATGGCTCAAGTTTGCATTGCTCAAAAAAGTTCGATTTTAGGTTAGCTGGTGCTATGTATTTGGCCGTTGGGAAGCGGCGGGCGGGCGGGAGGGCAGCGGGAGGTAGAGTTACATAATCTGATATGCGGCAAATGGACCGAGCAACCGAAATTAAGCGAAGTTGAGGCACCAAGTTGGGGCACCGAGTTGGGGTCCAAGTTGGATGTCAAGTCGAGGGGTTAGGCACGACTTGACATCCAACTTGGACCCCAACTTGATTTGTGCCCCAACTTGGTCTCCGAGTTGGGGTTCGAGTTGGGGTCCGAGTTGGGGCTCAAGTTGGGATGTGTGAAACACCCTATTGTGGATTTGATTTGATTGGCCCGATTCGTGAAGAACTGAGCTCAAGTTAGCGCTGTTTCAATCTTTATGTCCGTTCCATGCCCAACCCTATGTCATCCTCCGTGACCAAGTCTTACGAAGGATATGTAAAAACCACGCAATAATCAAATAGTTTCGGGGTGGGAAACATCAAATTGGGCCTGAAATGTGTGCTCCCGGGCTTCGAAAGCAAGGTGTGCGCATGCGAGGCATGCACCTAGTGTTGGAAGTCGAAGTTGGAGTCGAGACGCGATTAGATTACCGGCCCGAATGTATCACATGATCAAACAATTATCTTGTCTTTGTACTCGTCGCGCACTTGCTGCTCGCTCCCGGGATCCAATCTTCAACACACAGATCTGTCCTCGGCCACGCCACGCCGCCTCTCCCCTGGCGCCATCCCTGGCTCGGATCGCCACTTTGACGAGAAATAGGCGGTAAGAAGTAACTCAAATCAAGCTTCGATACAAAATTGGTGCAGTCTCCCAGCCTCAGACTGTCAACTGTGCATTTATCACGACAGGTGGCCAGCTTTATCGCAACTCTATCGCCGAGTTTCTCAGCGCACTTTGCCATATAACCGATGCCGCCCTCGCGGAAGCATCTAGTCTCCTCGTCTTAGCCTACATGGAAGTGCGTGTCTCTACACGCTCAGTAGCTCACAGACCCTTATCCTGAATATCAGACCCACTCACAAGGATCGAATACGGATATAATCGCAGTATGTATGCCCGAAAGCCAGACACGTTCCCTGACCTCCTCGTAGCCACTTGTTCGACCCGTGCCTATAACCACGGCGCTGAAAGGTTGCAAGGATGTCGCCGACTTAGCACATTTGGAACAGGCGATCTCACTCCTTCGTCAAATCCTCGACACGAGCTCGGAACGCGGCACGGCTCGTTTGGAAGTGCTCAATCTACTCGTTATCGCGTTGTTGATCAGATTCAATTATGATCCGCAATCCGGAGACATGGGATATATAATAACGCTTCAGGCCGAGATCATCTCGCTCGCTCAGGACCTAGCGCGAGGGGAGTTGGCGGCGACACTCGTGAGTCAATATCAATTCGCACCGGTCTTTCCAGCGTGAACAGTGTTTCCTCAGCATTCTTCTACCATTTCCGAACACTATCAATTAGCTCAGAGCATCTTGACGAGCGTCCGGCAATCCGCTGATGTCAAACTTCTTGATGAAGCGGTCTCTTCCCAGCGGGAGGCTCTGCTCATGGAGCTGCAGGGTCACGAAAAGGCCATGGCATTGGTCGCACTTGCTGATGCCCTCTGTCTCCGATTCAATCACAGGAAGAACGTGCCGGATCTCGCTGAATGCATCGCCGTGCTGCGTGAGGCCCACCAGCTGCAGCATAATCATGTGTTCCTGCTGGTGGCCGCTCTCCTTCGGAGATGTAATTTGGACGGAGATCTCCAAACTCTCGTCGAGGCCGGTCGGATATACAAGACTGCGTACGAAACAGATAAAACCGGAGTTCGAGAGTGGGAGTCTGGCCAGGAGCAGATGGTACATTTCCATCGGCTCAATGACATTCCCGCGCTCCACTATGCCATTCGTTTATTTCGACAATCCATCCACCACATCTCATTCCAACATGAACAGCGGCCAACGGTCCTCTTCAGTCTCTCGAAGGCTTTGTTCATCCGATATTCCGTTGATCACAATGCAGACGATCTCGACCAGACAATCAAGATTGATCAACATCTCCTTCTATGTCGACCTCAGCGCGATGAACACCGCTCCTACGTACTCTCACACCTTGGTGCCGCACTCTTAGACCACTTTGAGCGTGCGGGAGATCCGGATGATATGGACAATGCCGTCGTCTTTCTGGATGAGGCCCTGCAGCTGATTCCCTCCGAACGTCACGACCGCCGTCTCGTTTTCCTGGATAATTTGGCGGAAGCCTTTTCACGCCATTTTGGCTACCAGGGGAGTGTCCAGGACATAGACCAAGCGGTTGCAATGGCGGAGCTTGCGTTGCATGAAACTGCAGATGGGGATTCACAGAGGCCACAACGCCTGCAAGCGCTAGGCCTGCACTTGTCCAGTCGCTACGAGGCAACAGGTTGTGCCTCTGACATAGAAAAGGCGATAGGTCTCGTCGCATCAGGAAAATCCCCCATTGCCTTTTGGCAAGAACTGTGGCCAGTTGTTGCCAAATCTTGAAATTCCCTGAGAATTGTTAGGAATTGTCAAAATGGCAGAATTTTTCAGTCCCTAAAAAATGGTACATATTTTCAGACATTTTCCCAACATTTCCAGCCGATTTGCAGGGAATGGCAGTGAATGTTCGAGGCTCTATCCATTTCAAAAAATTAACTGGAGAACAAGGAATGTCATTGAAAGACTACATAATACAAAAGTGACATGTAGATAATATAACTATTGAAACGCACACCTAAAGTATGAACAAAATCAGAAATTTGGGTCAAAGCAATGCGGATATGGGTGGCGTACCGCTACCGTAGACCCAGTTCGTACCTCAAGAAGCCTGAGTATCATGCCGAAGTGTACATAATGGTTGCATGCCGCCGTCAGACACGGCGGCGACAGGATGCACGCTGTCGGTATGCCTTAAAAATTGATGTGCACGCAGACCTAAAATTAGTTGAGCGATCGCAACACGCTGTATATATGAAACGACGAACTCGATTGAATATGTATCGTTGATGCCTTGAATGAGTGGTGCGATGGCGGGGCGCCCGGGGGGATGTATGGCACTTCACGCCGGAGCCGCGGGGTGGGACACGAAGCTGAGGTGATCTGGTTAGTAAGACGGATAGAAGAAACGGTCAAAGAAGAAACGCACCGGGTCTATGTGTACGGCCTCGCTGTGGTCGTCATGAGCATAATATTTGAGGCATGAGGATTATTACATACCGCAGAGGTCGGTGAGGACAGACTGATGTTCTTTATCCCTCCAGCGCTACATCCGTGTCGATATGGAGGCCACCAGACAATGGCAGTCTGTGTGAAAGGAGATGATTAGAGGAAAGAGTGTAAGACAAGGGAGGAGACTTACATGGGAGACTGTGAAGTCCCAGAAAAGAGCAGACCTCACCGTTGGGAGCCACGGAAGGCAAGACGGAAGGGGAGAGATGAGGGGGGAAAGCAAGAAAAGTGTGTGAGTGCCGTCAACCTTTGGTTTGCTGTTTGGTTGATTGGAGTTGCCGATGACAGCGGGCGCTTGATCGGCATTAGGCGGAGTTTAAAGGACTTGGTGGTTTTGGAGGTTTGAACCAAATTAGGGTGAAGCCACCTTCTCCGTTGCAAGACTGCTGGGAGCTATCCATTGATTCCAATTTGAAAACTGTGTGCATTGCTCCAGTCTAGAGTCTGTTTTGACTACCTTGGTTAAAATGGTTTGAATGAGTCTATACGAGAAGAATGGGAGTGGGACTCGCTTATTTTGGTGTCGCGAAGGCAACGGTAAGCGAGTCCCATTATCGAACCAAACAAACCATAAGACAAAGAGGCGCGCCGAGTCCGCCATCACATCGGCTTGTTATCGGCACTATCTGCCGGCGCGCAAGATTTCAATGTTTTTCCGCGCAATACATTTTTGGGGGGGACACCGTACGCGGGGGGAGACCCCCCGCGGACCCCCCATGTCGCTCGCCGCGGGGCCCACTGCGTGGAGCTTCCGCTCGCCGCGGGGGCCCACTGCGTGGGGCCTATGTATTTTATTTTATTTTTCGCTTTTTCCTCATTTTTCGGTGATGTCTTCCTCCCCCGCGGACCCCCCTTGCCGCTCGCCGCTGGGCCCACTACGTGGGGCTTTCCGCTCGCCGCGGGGGCCCACTGCGTGGTGCTTGGCACCTTCGGCGCCTGTGCATCGGGGGGTTCAATGGACACTGATGGGTTGATGGCCGGATCTCAGTCCGGTGGGTCGAGTCCCATTGATGGCAAGCTGATAATGGGACTCGGCGTTCGGCCCTGTTCTACGCGAGATTAGCCGAGTCCCACTCTCATTCTTCTCGTCGATACTCGGTTTGAATTGTTGAACAAATGGTAGCATTTTGTTGCCATTTAGAGACAATTACCGACATTCCTGGATTGTTGGAAATTGGTACAATTTTTTGGAAAAATTGCAAAGGGGGTTTTTCCTGATGTCATCGATGCCGTGAATCTTTTGCCCTCCGGCCATCCACAGGAACTGATGTTTTGGACGGAGCTCGGTACCACCTATCTGCGTGGGTTCAACCGCTCCATCTATCGATCTAATCCAACGATCACCTTGGCCGCACTGGACAAAAGTATCTCGGATCTTCATTCCTGTATCGCTAAATCCGACCCTGGTCATCCTGACATCCCTTATGCAAAAGGGACTGTGGGCGCCATGCTCCTGTCGAGGTTTGAGGACATCGGTCACTTCTCCGATATAACTACTGCCATCAGTCTGCTCATGGATGCCATACGTGACACGCGACATGACGATCCATATAAGCCGCATCATCTGCACAAACTCGGTCGTGCCTTGACCATTCGATTTCACCGCCGGGGCCAGATCAGCGACATTGACGAGGCAATCACGGTACTTAAGCGTGCCATCCAAGCGCGGCCGTATAAACTGCCAGATCATCATGTATTTTTCCTGGACTTGGGGGCTGCATTCGCAGAACGCTTTTCCTACCTCGGCGTCTCCGCTGATATTGATGAAGCAATCGCTATCCAGCGGCGGGCGGTTGCGGCGACTCAGCAGGGACAACGTCAGAAGGCAAATCCTGTTGCTAGTCTTGGCTGCTGGCTCCTGTCGCGTTTTGTACAGACGAAAAGTATATCTGACGTCGACGAAGCAGTTAAAAACCTGGAATCAGCCCTGCAGATGGTCGATGAGAACGACCCGGTGAAGCCGGATATTCTCATGAATCTTGCCACCTCCCTGGAAAATCGATCTGAGTGCCGTGGTGAGGATCCAGACATTAACAAATGGATCCAATTACTTTCCGAGGCCGTGCGCATCACCTCGGACGGAAACCCAGCGAAACGCGGATACCTGAACAATCTAGGAAATTCCTATCTTCGCCGCTTCGAGGTTCTCCACAGTTCTGCTGATATCGATAAAGCTATCTCTGCTTACGATTCGTCGCTGCGTTTAATCCCCCAGGATCATCCAGATCATCCTGCCACCCAGTTCAATCTGGGCAAGGCACTCTCTCTTCAACTCGATCGAGAACCGAACTTGAAAGCGCTGGAGACAACTATTTCCAACTTATCGTCTGCGGCTCTCTCCAGATATGGGCCACCCAGGATCCGATTACGAGCAGCCACCAGATGGGCAAAGTATGCGTGGAAATACGATCATGCTTCTATTCTTCAAGCCAATGCTGCAGCTCTAGATTTGCTTCCCCGATTAGCTTGGCTCGGGCTTCCTCTCCCCGACCGCCATAGAGAGCTCATACGTGCAGGGGACATGATGAACGCGGCGGCGGCCATATGTATCGAGCGTGGTGATTATGTCAAGGCAGTCGAATGGCTTGAACAGGGTCGTTCAATCGTTTGGGGCCAGCTATTGCAGATGAGGAGCCCTGTCGATGAGCTACAGAACGCTAACTCCGACCTAGCCAAGCGTCTGGCCAATCGCTTCGAACAGATTACGCGCCAATTACAGACCTCTGGTCCTGGTATCACCAGCTCGCATTCCGACTCCGGCGCGAGACATCGTATATTGGTCTCCGCGTGGGAAGATATTATCGGTGAAATTCGTACCATCGATGGCTTCCACAATTTCCTTTTACCCAAGAAGCTGGAAGAACTTGTCATCTCGCAAAATATGGGACCAATTGTGGTCCTGAACATTAGCACTTTCCGCTGCGACGCGCTCATCGTAATCTCGCACCCATTCGAAGTTCGACACGTACCATTGTCGGAATTCAGTTATAACGATGCTCAGAGACTGAGGAAATCCCTTTATGACCTACTCAAATGCAATGGGCGGGATATAATTGACGACCGGCTCGAGGGGCACCGAGAAAATGAAAGGACCGACCTCGACACCGATAAAGAATTTGAATCGATCCTATCCGAACTCTGGCTTCGTGTGGTCCAGCCAATCCTACCGGCTCTAGAACTTCGGGTATGTGATGTAGATTAAACATTGTTCTGGTGTTGATTCATTCCACAGACGGACGGGAAAGAGTTACCTCGGATATGGTGGTGCCCAACTGGTCCTCTCACCTTCCTCCCCATTCATGCCGCGGGACTCTACGATATCAAGGAACAAGGTCATAAGATCACTGATTTCGCCATATCGTCTTATATTCCCACCGTCGGAGCGTTGTTCAAGGGCAGTCACGGTGCACCACCTGAGGTACTGAAACTGCTGACCATTGCCCAACCATATGGACACTCTGCGCTCCCAGGGACACTGGACGAAGTTGGACGGATAAAAGCACGCGCGAAGAATGCTAGTATGACCTCTTTGGTGGACAGCCAGGCAACCGTTGAAGAAGTGCTTCGAGGAATGAAGGAATCGCATTGGGTTCACTTCGCGTGCCACGGAGTGCAAGATAGCAGGAGTCCTACGGACAGCAGCCTTATATTGGCTGATGAGGCGCGGTTGAAATTGTCCGACATCATCAACCTGGCGCTTCCACATTCTGAATTGGCATTTCTTTCGGCATGTCAGACAGCCACCGGATACGAGCTACTCTCGGAGGAAGCCATCCATCTAGCTGGCGGAATGTTGCTCGCTGGATATCAGGGCGTCGTTGCAACTACGTGGTCGATAATGGATAGGGAAGCTCCCCAAGTCGCTGAAGACTTCTATGAGTGTCTGTTTGGAGAAAAGAAAGAGAGGGCAGATCATAGAAGGGCCGCTCATGCGCTCCACTATGCTGTAGAGCGACTGCGCAACAGCAAAGACGGCCGATCATTCTTGTCTTGGGTGCCGTTTATTCACATGGGAGTTTGAGACTGGCTAGCTCCATCTGGATCGGTGTTGGGACACGCCACCGACTGTATATATAGTTTGTGATATGGGGATCAATTGTGTACTTCTACCTAGCTACGGAAAACCATTTTCGTCTGTCGGCCGTTTTTGGGGCCGTTTTGACCCGTGTTTTGGAAAGTTGAACTAGTCATGCGATTATCGCTGCGGTTGCAACAACATTAGGAAACCTTGATTATTCTACGGAGCGCAACATAGTGGCCATAGTGAGCCATCCCGCTGACTGTGTGGAGGTCTGGTACCATGTAGTGCCGTACATTAGGCTAAGGTGCTTTTCTCGGCTTAGATTTCGGCACTGCATCCATGCATACGTACTATACGACATACGACAAGAGAACCAGAACTTTCACGTGCCTGTAACATCTGCCAGACACTCTACGAAGGACATCAAGCCGCACGGAGTGTCGGCGACTGCAGATATAAATTTGAAGAGAAACTTGGATGTGAATGAATGTACCCGAAATCACAGACTGCGCCTGCGGAAAGAAAAAACTTCTCCTGCTCAGTGATGGCCCGATCATAAGTTGAACGGATCCCGCAGAGACTTTTCATGGTTGCGCGGGTCTATGGGTCTGGGAGGCTCGTGTGTCTGTGGTCGGTTCGGTTGAGCTGTCGCGCAAGGGATGAGCGCAAAATCGAATTTCATACAAGGGAATCCATCTGCGAAAATATAATTACGTAAACAAGAGCGATTGTAATCTTTGGGGTCCCGATAAGCTACGCTGGAGCACTGTATGTTGCAATGCAGCGGATGATTTAATAGTGCATACAACAGCCGAGATAAATACACGCCACGCAGTGAATAAATAATGAAAATGAAGTATAGGGAGGATTCGAGTTGGACACGGAGCAGAGATGGGCTGAAGGAAAGGCCCGGACTCAGATGGAATCAAAATTGGGAGAAAAGAACTCATTCAGATGGGTTCTACGTCTCCGGCCCGACGGCCCGCCGTACTTTATCTTAGCGTGTAGCAGATAATCGAACTCAGCGGGGAGAAACAGCTCCCTGAACAGTCTCAAACGGGAAGCTTGAGCGGTACGATCAGTAGATAGTGAGCGGGAGCCAATGGATAAATGCGGAGGAACAAGGGGACGGCATAGAAGACTGGCAGATGATGTAAACCCACAAAATGACTCAAGTGGCGAGTGGTGGCAGCCGATGACATCTGGAGCATTAAAAAGATGATTGCTCGTGGGCAACTCACTAACCAGGAACGATAAATGTGTGCAGTCTGCCGGAGAAGAGCGGTAATCAGAGTGGGTAGGTAGTCGCCGTACCTCCCAAGGCACCTGTCGCGTCATTTTTGCCAGATGGTTCGCTTGTATGACCTGATTAGGACTACAGCCGTACAGTTGTTGTCCTCCCAAGAGGGACCTCGGCTCTGAATACCGGGAAACTTATAATTGGGAAAGAAACTGAAAAGCTTGAATTTTCAGTTGAATTAGGTTGGTTACGCTAATTGAGAATCTGCACACGCAGTATCCGTCTTCTGCAGCATTCTGGGATGAGAACGGCGAAGAAAAATAACGAGATGACTCACGAATTCTGCGCGCTCGCAAGCTCGCAGTGGATATAAGGGTAAGGATCGGCGAACGAAGGAGGGCGCGGCAAGATCAGATTGAGTGCACGAGGGAAACATGCACATGACGAAGCGGGGGCGAGGGTGATACAGCTGCGGGGCGCAGTCCCGGGCTGAATACCGGCGGTCGCCGTGGAGAAAGGAAGAGCACTATAGGATGAATGGGAAATAGAAGGAAGGATGTATGAGTCGGGTGACGTACGAGGGTGACGCTTTCATCTCTCCCCGTCGCCAATTGCGTAGATATTGAGCGCAGTACGTGGGGCGAGCTGAAGCTCGGTCAGGATCAGTAATGAAAGGAATCAAAGAGGATGGAAGAGAGTGGATGGTGGTGAATCGCAGCACATATCGATGCCCGGAGCCTGCGGCATAAGAAAGTGGTTCATGTGATTCACCGGGATCGGGCCCTTCTCCAATCGATGCCTCAGAGTCAAAGTAGAAGGCGCGCAATCCGGGGACCGTCAGCTTTCAAGGTGCATAGGGGAAAAAAAAAAGGGAAAGAAAAGAGGACGCGAGGAGGAAGAGAAAGTCGAACACCGGGGCTCCGAGGGTTGGGAAGGGATGGATGGAGCGCGCACCAGTGCTTGAGATGAGTGGGCGGCTCATACGGTGGGCAGCGTCGGAGCATTTGAAGATGTGGACTCAGGAGATTAGCTATGTGAGATAGTGCGTGGCGGAGTGAGAGGCATGCAAATAGAAGCACATGTATGCGTAGACAACGACGGAGTTGTCTGAATTCGAAGGCATTAGAAAAGAGTATCAGAGTAGCAATTTGAAGCCTTCCACCGATGAACGTCGTACAAACGTCGTACGAGATCGTGCGGGCGGCTGAAGCCAAAGCAGCGCATGGCGGTTCAAATGAAGGAACTTGAGCGTGGGGTGCGTAAATCCGGTTCCGTCGTGCGGGAGATTGGTGGGAGTTCAAACTTCAAGTTGGGTGGGAGACACTGCGTCGTTGATGCGGCAGCGCTGGTACCGGTGATCTCCGAATGATCTGATGGATGACTAAACTCTTTCTTCCCTTCCCTTGACCACGCTCAATCATCGTTGCAGGTGGCGCGATTATTTCCATTTGGTTTGTACGTTCCTTTCGCCAGTCCCTCAACGAAAAACACGCCTCCTTGATCAGCCACTCGTACTGTAAGTCTAGCGGTAGAAGCTCTCGCAGGCTCTGGGATAAGGCACAGGAGGCGTAGATGGACGCGCTAATCGCGAGACGGCGTGGGGTCGACCTAGTCGGGCAAATGTGCGAGGTAGAGGTGCGCAGTCCGCACTTGCCCCGAGAGAGGTCATGGAACATGCACGCGTCCGCGTAGAACTCAAGACGTAGCCGGCAAGCTCACTCGCGCCGCTGCGCGCCAAAATCTTGTCGCGCGTTCAAAGAGGCAAGCAGGCATTCTCCGGTAGAAAGTATCACGCCGCGCGTGCTCTGCATTTCGTTCATCCCTTCATTTTCCCTTTTCTCGCGCCGCATCATTGATATATGAGCCAGGATAAATGCAATACATCTGTGCCCCAGAAAGACAGCGACAATGGCTTGCCCTGCCGGTGCGAGTTGAACCACCCACTCATATCGACAAGAAGACGCCGCATCAGGACACTGTGGCTTCGTTCTCGACGCGCTTATCGATATTTTTCTTTCTCATTCCCAGCGACTTCATAATTCCTCCTCTGTCTCATTTGCAGCACCTTCATTATTTCTCTGCAAACTAGCGCACGCCCAGCCGTGGACCCGGCAACACATTCGTGCGTGGGCCTCATCGGCTCCCGCGTTTTCACTGACGTTTGTGCACTATCTATCCACCAGCCAACGCGACCGCGATCTGCCTCAACAGTCCGCCTCGGACCACTCCTGACACTACAACGGTGCCGCCGAGCGTATCCGGGTGAGTGAATCAATCTCTCCCCTTTTTATTGAAGTTATCCGTCCATTTAGTGTGCCTAACGTTTTCGATGCAGAAACGAGGAAATCTCGTCGAACGTCCTCTTCTTCCCTGGCTTTTTTTTTTTTTTGGCGCCGCTTAACGTGTCATCCGACAGGGTAACGCCATCAGTGAGGCAAAGATAAATCTTCCGCCTCCACTGGATAAGCGGGTACAAGAACGCCCCGGCGGCCGGATATCCCCTGGTATGTGGTCGAAAAGGTATATCGTTGTTGACGTTGCTCGTTGGTTGGTAGCGGCAATGCGGGAGAACCTAGTCGTACCCGTGTAGTGACTCTTTGTTTTTTCGAAAAACAAATTCTATTATCTTTCGTTCTTCTTAAGCCGGGATCATGTAGCGGAGAAGGGAGAATACAGGAGGGGAAGTATTTTTTTGCTTTCCTCACACCAGTCCATCCACCTCTCATCAAGGTAATCAACGGTGTAGATGCTCGGATTCGGTTTTCTCTCAATGTTTGCTTCCAAATGATGCTCGAAACGAGTGATCAATGCGAGTGGGGGTTCAGGGAATGTCTGTATCGGTAAAATAAGTCAACATATCACCGCACACCACAGAATAAAGACTCACCTTCAGCCATTGTACAATGTTGTGGAAATCGTCCAGTCCAATATTGGCGCAAAGATTACCTTCGCTCAAGACAAGCTCGGTTTCCTCCAGACTTTTCAGAATATCAAGAGAAGGAGGACGGGATCTTAAAAAAACACCCCAGCCGTTAGTACACGGACTAAACTTGTGAGATTATGCTGGATATTGAAATGCATTGTATGAAACGCACCCATAATACTTGTCTAGTTCGCCGCTAATCGCCCCGTTCGTGACACGCAAACCGCTGCGAGCAAAATCCCACAACACGGAGTCAAGATTGAATTCTGCAAAAAGTGTTTCGTCTAATGCCGCGGGGTACAGCTCGTGAAGCGCTGATTTGTCGTCTCCAAAAATTGCACGGAGAGGACAAATGGCTACCCTCAACTCGTCCCACGAGAGGCCTAGAAGAAGACGGACCCTCAAAAGGATATCGGAGAACCCCATGGAAGAGGTCCGGAAAAAGGCTCCCAGCCTGAATGCACGAAGAATCCTAGTAAGTTGTGTGGATGCCTTTAACAGAATTTCATGGTAATTTTGTGAGTCCTGTTTTATTGCAACTACAGTTGCCCTTGACAAGGACCACGTAGAAGCACATAAATGCATGAAATGGTGGTCCTCCCAGAGTTGAATCAAACTCTCAGGTGGCGGGCGAATTTCCTAGACCCAGATCAGCCTCCGCAAAATCATGCACTGAGCAAGAACGTACTTTCAACCACTCCAAGAAATACCGGTCGTCAACACTGTTTGTATCCAGGGGCCTAGTCCTAGATAACCGTGATTTAGACAAACACCAATACCTAGAAAGAAAATCGGGGTTCATGGAATGCAGCAGGGCCACAATGTCTGCAGATGGCTCAGCAGAGGTTATACATGCGAAAATGTGCGGGCCGAGGTCCCTGTACAATTTTGTGAAATTTAGCCGTGTACAAATTGTAAAAAATTACCAAGCGACATGACCTCTTCGGTTCACGGATGAATCGTTATTGTTGTATGAAACTGCCTTGAGGATGTGACGGACCAGATTAGTGCGGTGCAGGGAACCAATGTAGAAGAGGCCCGATCGTGTAGGATCTTCAAGGAAATCGAGGAAAGAGGCATGATACACGTCCATTTTGTCGTCGTACTCCGGCACCCTGATGACAGAATGCAGGCCACGGAAAATCAAGCGGACATCGCCCGGCTTCAGTTCAAGAAGCTTTTCAATCGTCGAGACACGTAGATCGATCTTGGCGGCAAGCACAGTAAGAATTTCGAGAAGACGAGGGCGGGTAATGTAGGGAAGGTTGGAAAGAACTTCGGTATACAAATGGTCCAGGGCGCCAAAGGGCGATTCATCATCTTGTTCAGCAATCGACAGAATAATATCGAGACGGTCTGTGGGTCGGAAGTATTTGTCATCAACGAATTTGATGATTGTGGAGGCATATATGAAATATCCAGATGATTTCCGAACGAGCTGGCCAACAACTTCCGGCGGGGGCCAGGGCTTGGGAACCGCGGCCATGGTGTCACGGTGATCTCGATGAATCCGGCTAAACTCGTCCAGCAGATATTTGCGGACATCCTCAAACGACTGTTCGATGTTCAAAAGTCGATGGAATCCTTCTAAGACCGGTTCACCCAATGGTTGCACCTCCAAGGATTAATACTTGTTGCTAATAGCAAACTTTAGTGGCTTAATCCCAATTGCTAATAGCAAATGCTTAAGATGATTACTATTAGCAATGAGGATTAACCTAGGATTATCTATTCAATACACCAGGATTACTGTCAACCTCGGGCGGGGGATTAATGATTTGCAAGGATTATCTAGGATTATCGACACGGAGGATTATGAGACCGTAGGATTATCAGAGGATTATTGACTACGAGGATTATGAGACAGCAGGATTATTGAGGATTAAAAACGACCAGGATTACATTGAGGATTATTCTACCGCAAGGATTACCAACCGGCGGCATTATCGACGGATCGGGCTGTCAGCTATCGAAGTGGCTATGCGGCTTCTCCAGGTGATTGATTGTCTGCGAGAAATTTCGCTATAAAATGGGATTAATTGGCGACGAGGATTATCATCTGAATAGGCTCAAGTACTAGCAATAAACAGGATTTCACTGTGAATGAAGGCATAAAAGACGCACCAAGAGGATCTACGTAGCGCTGCCAGGCGATAAAGATAGATCTAACAAGAAGTCAATCAGAGGTCAATCAGATCGCGTGTTGGTGTTGGCACACCAGCCACCGAGCTTGATCATATGCAACATATTGCGGACACAGAAACTATCAAGAAAGAGTCCACTCGTGTGACGCGCAGTCAGCTTGTCATCGGTGGCAAGGTGGCAAGGTGACTGTGAAAGGAAATACCCGTGAATGGCGAGGCGGTGAGGCGGTGGTAAGAGAGCACTTATGGCTGCTGGAGCGATGCAGTCAGCTCGCTATCGAGTGGCAAGGGTAGATGGTGGTAGGAAGAAAGAGACGACAAGACAAAGCAAGGACAAAGCGATGTTTTGCCGCCGTCACGTGCTCACGTGATTAAAGCGCTGGCAGAGGAAAAAAATAAGAATTAGACTCAGAAAGAATGAAAGGATATGCATTTCTGGTGCGCCATGGATCGGGCCTTCAACATCATTCAGTTCTGTGTGTTCTCTTGAAGATGGGTCACCGTTGAGTGCCTCTGCGCCGTCCGCATTGCAGCACCCGAGATAATTGCATTTTCTGATTAGTAAGTTTACAACGGAATATCCCTGTTCGAGTTCAGGTTTAGCCATATACATTATCGAAAAATGTCCTTTTTTAATTTCAATTTCAGCTTCATTATTACACTGCTGCATCGCTACGTAACTCTGAACCTAAGTTATCTGCGCCATCCCAGTTCTGGTGAATTCCTGTTTCAAGTCACCCACCCGCCCGAATACAGCCTCTATCGATCCAACTCCTACGAGACCCGATGGTGGAAGGGTGTTCATGTTCATCCCTTGCCCTCCAGTGGCATCCACCCATTCACTGCGAGCCCCGTTCCAGCCAGGATCCTGCCAGTGGTATTGAGGAAAGTTGCAGAGCTTTTGATGCTCCCTCCACCGTCAGCTTCTATATTACTCGAATAAAGGTGTGTTATCCTCCCTTGCTTCCTCCATCCTCGAATACCTCACCCCTCACTAGATTCACATTGAGGTACTACCAGCATCTGAAAAAAGGGGACTGGAGATTTTGATGCGAGTGCGTGCACTGCTGCGCTGCCTGTAGGGCCTTGTATATTGTCCCCCTTGCCTCAAAACTGCTTCAGGCACGGTTTAATGACTCTAATACATCATTTGGAACCTAGAGAACCAATACCAAAATGTGAGCAGGTAAATGTTTAAGCTATGCTTAAGCCACGCTGGTAGTCGGCATTTTGACTACATTTTGACTCGCCTTGCTGCCCGATGCAGCTGTGTCATGCTCAAAAACCTTTACGATAGTCGCAACGATGGAGAAATTTAGATTTCAAGTCCCTTCAACGATTAATCAGTGTATGCTTCAAGTTGAATGTTCTGCCTGAACTCTGTATCAGGGAGCTTACATAATGGTTCTTAACTGTGAATGGTCTCCAATTTCTTAATTCTACTCAACCAGAAGTAACCACTACTTTTTGGTCCCATGGTCTGCACATAGTGAGGTGGCCAGGGTATAGATCTACTTCACATCCTTGTGTTCCGGGACTCTGGTAGACTGAGAATCTTGTTTGAAATTAGTTGACTTACATAAGAACATGAGGAGTTGAACCTGAAATTGAATTGGAAAGCATTTGAGTGAGGTTGTCCAAAATGGCTGGCGGCACTGGCCTGCAGCCTGGGTGAGCGTAAAATCAGTCAATACGTGCAGGTTGACATGCCAATTGACATGTTGCCTCGACCTGTTCAACCAACGCTCCCTACCCCCAGTTCAAGTATGGAAATTATTTACAGAAAGATCCGACTTGAAATTTGGAATGTCAAGCCTGCATGAAACCTACAAATAGCTTAAACCATGTGGTGAATACCTGTTGCCTCCAAAGCATCCCATTTTCTGACTTGTTTGTATCATGTTCCAACCACCGATGGAAGGTCAGGTGGAAAATATATTTGAAATTGCTGCTAATCATTCCAAGGGATCAGAAATATCATCACTGAAGCTGACCCTTCAGCTTGTGTGAAAAGGTTAATCTGGACTCACATTCTCGGATTGGTCCCTACCAAGTTTAGAGATGCCTCACAACTTTTACGAGACTCTGTGGTCCAAGAGAGTTAGATCTGAGTAATTCCTAACCAATGTTGACCGTCAAACCATGGAAGTGTTGGAATGCAAAGGACAAACCCTCAGATTTAAATTTACATTCTACTGAGACCAACAGGTCAATCTTGATCTGGTTCTGTTCAAATTATTAGAGTTCTACCGGCAAGGATTGAATTACACAGTATTATTTCGATCACACCATGCAAGCCTAGGCATGGTGTACCGATCGACTTGAGTGGCATTATCAAATTCCTACGGTTCAATTCTGGCTGGGAAGTGGTTGTGGAAACATTTATCTCCAGAGTCATATCACATCTTCTATTCATTTGATGGAGTCCCCGGCTTTTGTCACGCAAAAGAAACATTATTTTCTGTGTGAGAAGGTCACCAAGATAAATTATTCCGACCAGGCTGTGCTGTAGATGGAAATTCATTAGTACCCTTGACTAGACTCAGTCATGCTTAAGTTTGTAAGGTTCCCTGAGGGGATTAGGGCCAATTAGGAATAATACTGAGAATCCAATTGATACCTGCTGCCACACGAACAACAGAGAGCCTACTTGGTCATAGGCATGTACACTGTAATTCTCAATCCCGCATGATCACCCAACCCCTTTGTTCAGAAATTTATGTGCAACCCATCGGTCTATGCACTCATGTGCAAACAGTTCATAGATTATCCAGCGGGGTTTCACTCCACTCTGCTCCGGGGAACCAAGGATTCCTAGTTTCAACCTAGCCTGCTAGAGAAGTGTCTCCCTGACTCAAATTCAGACCACTTTCTCTGATCTTAAACAGTGAATCATTTCTGCGAGGTGAGCTACATGTAATGTATACGCCATGCTGTATCTGAATTCCTCCAAAAAACGAAGGGGTCAATAGAGAGTTTGCACAGATCCAGGCCACTGGATAGCTTTTTTTTATTGCCCTGCAGAACACTTTACCACTAGATCTGTTTCACGGGTGATGAAGGGTTCCTATCCCATCAATATGACAACCACAAACTGGCAGTGGTTATGAAGAAGTTGGACCAAGTTGAAGTCAAAGGAGCCATCAGCCACATATGGCTGCAGCGCAAATTCTCTAATGACAGTTGATTTGAAGGCTGAGAAGATATTTCCTACAACGCTGCATGGGATCTCTGGGTGTAAGAACAGATTTTGAAATCAATGGAGGAAACTAGACCTCAAATTAACAAATAAGCGAGAGGGGTACATACGACATAGTGCCGGTCCAGGGAACATCCAATATTAAATAAAATGCACAGGGCATCACTGGGTGCTGCTGATGCATTAAGAGGAGTAAAAAGCATGAGAAATGCTCAATGCCGGCTATTGGAAACCCATATAACGAAAAGAATTCCGGAACGAGGGCCGCCGGGCAAGTGGGACCAAAAATAACCAAATATGATATCACCCCCAATTTTTTCTCAGAGGGTCGGTACCCCCATTCACCCCACACAGCCAGAAGTACATGGCGAACCATTGAAGTGGTATGTAAAGGCATAGATTCGGGTGTCTATGAGCACTCAGCTATTGGATTAACCTGGTCCCGACTGAGGCAGTATTCAGCAACCACCAAGATTAATGTGGTTAGCCAGGTGAATCACACAATCAGAGATCCATGCAAAGTATTTAAACGTACTCAAACGTACTCAAACTGTAAGCGTCAATCAAGGATTCAAGAATATTTTACGGGTACCAACATCCGGTCGGTTCTCCAATAAAACCAGTGCTTCCTCGCCCCTTCAAGTGGTGTGTGAGCTCAGCTTGGTGTTAACTATCCATTCAAGGACACCCTGGGACTGGCACGCATTGCCGTGGAAGTGGCATGCACTGACGCGGCAGTGATGCGGTGTTGGCGCGGCGTGGACGCGCACCGGCATTGACGTGGCAGGCAGTCAATTTAAAGCAGCTTCTAGAAATCCTACGTTGTCATTGAATGGTTCATTCCAAGTTTAGAGTGGTTTGCGAAGGCTAGGGCACAATGTACTGTAGATTCCGTTTAAATAACGAGACTTCTTCTCCTGTGGAAAAAGACCACATTTGACCTGAACATTGTCAGTTCCTCTCCTAGCACTTATCTAACTGATTCTGAGTGTAGTTTGAGTGCATTCAAAGTGTACAGAAGGTCACCAGTAAGTTCAACGAGTGCCGCATCAACGCCGCGTCAATGCGCGCCTGCCGCATCATTTTTACCAGACCCTAAAAAAAGCGGAGAAGAGACTCGGGAATTAGAAGGGATGACGAATGGAGAGGCTGCTGTACCCAGCGCATGAGGTCGGTTTCCACGGCTTTGAATTACCAAATAGTCATTTCCCTCCAAGGCAGTCTAAACCCGAAAGTAAATAAAAAACCTCAATGGATTCCAAATTTCTCCACTCACCAGCCGCGAGCTCCAAAATAACCCAGAATTCCATTCCGTAAGGACGCCGGGAAGAATCGAACCTCCGTGCATCTTGGAACGTGTATGCGATATCGTACAGGACGAGAAAGACCAACCACTGGTCTGCGATGACTTTCGCATAGGAATGGCCCAGGGTGCAGGTGGATGACGGGGAGGACAGTGAGATTGTTAACACAGCGCAGCTCAAAAGGGAAACAGCAGGAAGGTCAAATAGCTGTTAGGTCCCGCACACCTTCAAGCGAGAATGGCTGCTTCACTGAGAACTGTCCTTCGTATGTGGACCCCGGGTTCGTATCAGGAACGGGGAAAAAGGAAGCAGGCTACGGGTATGCCGTCGGGAGGAGTCGAACCTCCGTACCTCTCGTAATGCCTAGAACTTTGTGAGAACCTAAAGGTCGGCAATCCAGATGAAGACCGGGAGGATGTATTCTGGCACCGAGCGGTGAGTCGAATGTCAAACAGAGGGAGGATTCCGAGAGAAGTGGGAGTAGATTCTCAACTACTGACAAAGTTGATCTACAGGGAAGTAGGGAATACGTGGGCTGTATTTATACAAAAAGGATCTGATAAGCATCAGGGTTGGAACAATAAAGTAGGATGAGAAATGGAGAGTAAACAATAAGGCTGGGTGAGGAATGGAGAGTGAACAATAAGACTGAGTCATGGAATGGAGAGTAGACAATAAGACTGAGTCAAGGATGTAGGAAATGCAGAGAGAACAATAAGAGTGAGTCATGAAAGAAATAAGTATGACTCGAGTGATCGGAAGAATTGGGAACAACAATTAGACCCAAGATCCAAAGAATGGAGAGAATAAATCAGGTGTGCATGTGACCGATAACTCGGAACCGTGAGAGCGAGGGGTTTCTCACAAACTTCCAGAACAGAGCGAGAGAGGCCTAGTGTTGGCAAAGTTCGGTTCGGAAATCGGTCCGAACCTGAAGTCTGTCTCGGTAACCCAGACGTTCCGGTCCGGGTGATCCGCTAATTCGGTTAAAATGATGGACGCAACACCCGCCAGAACGTCTGGGGCATTTGGTAGTGTGTTACCCCCCATGGTGTCACGCTCTCGCATGTCACACAATCCTCAATATCGCGCCGTATACACTTCAGGATGCTCATGTTACCCGTAAATGACCTCAAACTACTAAGACTACACACTTGTCAAGTTTCTGATTTTTTGTGGCAGGCAAGACCTTAAATTGAATGTAAATGACCTGAACTGGCCTGAAAACAGTGCAATTTTGAGCAGCCCACAGGACGCGAAAAAGCACACAAAAAAATACGGAAAAATGGGGAAGGCCATCCCAGGATGCCCAAAAGTGAGCGGAACCATCCATTGGGGCGGAAACGGGGCGGACGGGATGAGCAGAGGGATGTGACACCATGGGGGGTACAGGCCACCAAATGCCCCAGACGTTCTAGGAGCGATCCCGTCCATCAATTTAGCCGAATTCGCTTAGCCCCATCATGATGGAAGGGATCGCTCCCGAACGTCTGGGTCACCGAGACAGCCTGAAGTATGGAAACCAGGAGCACCACGCTTTTAACCGAGTGTTCCAATCAATTTCTGATCGATGGCCGCTCCTCTGCCGAGAGTGTGTCCTTTCAGTCATTTTTTGTTTTAATGTATCAAACATGTTAGTAGCTCTCATTTGGTAGTAGACACCTGTTCAGTCCTATGATCCTGCCCTACACAGTAATTTTCCAAGAATTTGATTTCCTTGTTCAAGTTCACTCACTGTTCACAGGGTCGCAGCCCTAGAGTGCCATTGGGTTCTGTGAAGTATCTTCAGACCCCTCGTACAGCGGGGACTTCTCCAGGAAACGTTATTTGTAAAGACGGGAGTTTGTGAGATCTGCCACCCGTTGATTTAAATTCATGACATCCAATATGCAACGTAAGAGTTTCTTTATTGAAGCTCTGTCTACGAGGCTGTAATACTCCTCCAATTTGATTGGAATCCTTATCCGTAGTATGGAAGTTGTGTATTTTTTGCCTTCTGTCTTGTTCTGAGTCCGACTTGTAAATGTGTCAACAAATTCAGTTGGGTTTAAACGGTCTGGGCAGGTCCAAATATTGCCCTCATTGATCCAATCTCAACAGAAGAGAATGCTTCCCACCATATCTTACTGTGCAAAAAGAGAAATCACGCACTGGACCCGCAAATGCAATTTCAGCTTCCCCAAGTTGAGCCATCTGTATTCGGGCATCTCGGGCATCTCAGTCAGCCCCAGTGTCAATTATAAATGGCTCGAGGGCATAATATCGGTGTTCCGACTACACCATTTATACTCCAAGGCCACGAAGGACATGAAATTCGCCCCATGCTGAGATCAAAGTGCCAAAACTCGTGTACTGCTCTTTGAACAGTTACAAAATGGATTCGGTTTTGTAGGTGTGTCTGAGCATGCGGAGTGCCCAACACAAAGGAGGTGAACATCTCCCTTCAAATTCCATATTTACATCCTGGGTGCCCATAAAAGCATAATTCAGCTGGAAAGAATAAACGCTGTTTCGGCCCTCACACCGGCCATCACTCCGTATTTGATGCCAACACTCGCTTAAAAGCGTGGTGCTCCTGGTTTCCATACTGAACCGAACTGAACTGAACGCGAGGTTCAGGTTCAAGGTTCAGCAAAATGCTGAATCTGAACCGAAAGTTCGGTTCGGCGTTCGGGGTGGGCGCACTTTTTCTGAACGCGTTCGAACCCCGAACCGAGAGGACACTGTTTAAATTCAAAATAGGTCAGTTCTCCTTCAGTTTTGGACTGAGTTTTACCACTTACACCTACCCTTACCAACCACATTCCCCCTCTATCATTTTCGCAGTATTTCTTCCATGTTTGCGTCTTGTAGGACCTATCGACGAGTGTAATGATGTGCCATCACGTGATTTATTTACTCGAGGTGGATTCTCCGAGTTTGCTCAGATAGTAGAGATATTTATGCTGTGTACCTCACGAGTGTTTTTACATGTTATAGAGAAAAACAAGATTGAATAGCCCTTCTCTATTTTTTACAGCTCTGCAGACGTAATTTGGGGCCTGGAAAAAACTTACAGGTTCGAACGCGTTCGAACGCCGAACTGAACCTGAACTCGTGTTCAGGTTCGAGGTTCAGCCATCCCCTAAACTGAATGCCAAGTTCAGGTTCGGCGTTCGAAAAAATCGGCCCTGAACCGAACTGAACCGAGCTTTGCTATCTCTAGAGTGGCCTGGCTTTAGTCGACGACGACTTCTGTGCTCTGGGTGCGTGCTGATTATGGGCAGTTGAGAGTGTTTTTTTTTTTTTTTTTGCTCTCTCCAAATTTTCAAAAAAAACACCAAAATAATCCTTATTTTGTCTGACTAGTGAAACTAGGTTAAGAGAACGGATGGAGAATCGCCGTCAGCATTTGACGGCCGTGCCGGAGGTTTCCCCGCTAGGAAGAGGTGGGAATTCAACTGGAAGAGACACCCATCATAGATGCGAGAAAGCGGGTCCTAAACACGGACACTTGCGCTCAGCGCAATCGAGATGGCAGAAATCAACATTCTCGGTTCATTTATTGCCCTCTTTTAAGAACACAGTGCACTGAGATAATCTGCTGTAAAATATCAAAGGCATTGTCCCATGTATTTAAATCACTCACCTCAGGCAAAAAAAGGTGTCGAACCCTCAAAGCCCATGCCATTGGGAGGAATCGAACCTCCGTTTTAAAATACGATGCCATTGGATTGCATTCAATGCAATTGTTTTCTGGCGAGGTGATTCAATGCAGCAAAAGCTCTGCAACTTTCCTCAATACCACTGGCAGGATCCTGGCTGGAACGGGGCTCGCAGTGAATGGGTGGATGCCACTGGAGGGCAAGGGATGAACATGAACACCCTTCCACCATCGGGTCTCGTAGGAGTTGGATCGATAGAGGCTGTATTCGGGCGGGTGGGTGACTTGAAACAGGAATTCACCAGAACTGGGATGGCGCAGATAACTTAGGTTCAGAGTTACGTAGCGATGCAGCAGTGTAATAATGAAGCTGAAATTGAAATTAAAAAAGGACATTTTTCGATAATGTATATGGCTAAACCTGAACTCGAACAGGGATATTCCGTTGTAAACTTACTAATCAGAAAATGCAATTATCTCGGGTGCTGCAATGCGGACGGCGCAGAGGCACTCAACGGTGACCCATCTTCAAGAGAACACACAGAACTGAATGATGTTGAAGGCCCGATCCATGGCGCACCAGAAATGCATATCCTTTCATTCTTTCTGAGTCTAATTCTTATTTTTTTCCTCTGCCAGCGCTTTAATCACGTGAGCACGTGACGGCGGCAAAACATCGCTTTGTCCTTGCTTTGTCTTGTCGTCTCTTTCTTCCTACCACCATCTACCCTTGCCACTCGATAGCGAGCTGACTGCATCGCTCCAGCAGCCATAAGTGCTCTCTTACCACCGCCTCACCGCCTCGCCATTCACGGGTATTTCCTTTCACAGTCACCTTGCCACCTTGCCACCGATGACAAGCTGACTGCGCGTCACACGAGTGGACTCTTTCTTGATAGTTTCTGTGTCCGCAATATGTTGCATATGATCAAGCTCGGTGGCTGGTGTGCCAACACCAACACGCGATCTGATTGACCTCTGATTGACTTCTTGTTAGATCTATCTTTATCGCCTGGCAGCGCTACGTAGATCCTCTTGGTGCGTCTTTTATGCCTTCATTCACAGTGAAATCCTGTTTATTGCTAGTACTTGAGCCTATTCAGATGATAATCCTCGTCGCCAATTAATCCCATTTTATAGCGAAATTTCTCGCAGACAATCAATCACCTGGAGAAGCCGCATAGCCACTTCGATAGCTGACAGCCCGATCCGTCGATAATGCCGCCGGTTGGTAATCCTTGCGGTAGAATAATCCTCAATGTAATCCTGGTCGTTTTTAATCCTCAATAATCCTGCTGTCTCATAATCCTCGTAGTCAATAATCCTCTGATAATCCTACGGTCTCATAATCCTCCGTGTCGATAATCCTAGATAATCCTTGCAAATCATTAATCCCCCGCCCGAGGTTGACAGTAATCCTGGTGTATTGAATAGATAATCCTAGGTTAATCCTCATTGCTAATAGTAATCATCTTAAGCATTTGCTATTAGCGATTGGGATTAAGCCACTAAAGTTTGCTATTAGCAACAAGTATTAATCTCCATCACTGATATCACTGGTTCACCAAAAGTCTCGCGAATGTGAGGTTCCGGTCGACTGGCAATGAAGAAACGGAGAGGGATGTGGACCCCCTGGCCAATCGAACGCAATATTTCCTGCTGGACAACTTGGCCCTCACATTCATCTAGTCCATCGATAACGACGACCAGGGGAACAGGGATGCCAGTCTGTCGACATGGTTCGATGATCAACTTCTGCAGTTGGAGGGCAAGAGATCTGGAGAGGATGGACGGATTGCGCTCCACTCTCTGGGAGATGGCGAAGTTCAATTCATAGTGATTCTCTAGAACTGCGAGCTGGTATGCGATCGTCGAAAATAGCTTGTTGGCATTTCCGCGAGATGAATGCCCCCGCTTGAAGAAAAAGCTGCCGCCGAGGCGACCTTCCACCTCGAGTTTCTGACAGAGAGACTGCGCAATGGCTGATTTTCCAGCGCCAGCAGGCCCACGCAACCATAGAACACGGCTACCGGGATCCTGTTCAGATGACCATTTATAAATGCCATCAAGCATCTTCCTTCGGGTCTCCGGGTGACATCTCGGCTGTGGGTATCGCTCAACAGAATCGTGGAATGCGTCGCTCACCGCAGCCTGATGCAAAATATTGAGGCCTTGGATATTTCAGCGTATTATGGTAAGGATATTCGGCGAATACTCGCCTGGTTCACCGTGACGTTGAATGTGGTTCATACTTCCACCGATAAATGTCCCCCCATTAATGATCGTTTTAGGCTTCTCTCGCCGACGATCCCAAGCACAGGGAGTATTATCAATGATACCAGACTCGGACGGATATTCGGCAGGAAGATAGCCCGATGCGCATGATCCTGGCTCGAAGTCGGAGGACGAATATGAAAGGGTAGTGCCATTGTCAATGTAATGATCAGTTAATGAAGCTCGGGAGTCGGACACGTCTCCGGCCCAGTTCGGAGGATTAAAAAATGGAGGCAAGAAGGAATCCGGTTGCGACGAAAAGCGATGTTGAGGTAGGCCAAGAGTTTGTAGCGACGGAAACAATGTAGACGCCAGAGGTAAGGAGGGTGAAGGTTTATCCGATCCGAGACCGCTTGGCTCGAAATCGGGCCAATATTCGCTGTTCAGTATGCTAGGATACCGTGCACCGGAAACGGACTCGAATGCGCTCCCAGAACCGAGAGGATCGAGGTTTGACAGTTGAGGGAGGTCGAATTCCGGCTGAAAAAGTTCATGGTCAAATTTTGTCGAGCTATGGGCAACAGCGAAAGATTTTTGCCGACGAGAACTGTCTACTGACCATCAGAGATTTATGATATTCTGCGTGAGTCCAAACTCACCGTAGGGCAACATCCGGGCACCCCCTCCACTTCTTCCAGCCCTCCGCACCTCCACCAATTGCGAATCCAAGTTTTGGGCGCCTGATTCAAGCGCTTTCAGCGCCTCTGAGCCGCCATCACGCCTCATAGGCTGGACAGAGTGCACATTAATGCCTCCGGCAGTGTCATAGAAAATCCCGCCGGTAATGTGCACATTAGAGCTCGAGGCGAACATGGGGAGAAAGCAAGAGTGCCAGCTAGCCCCCAAGACGGGTACAGCATTGGCACAGCAGGGCTGTCCAAGGGCGGCTGTCTGTCAAATGAGGGTAGGTAGGTAGGTAGGTAGCATTACACGGCACGGTCCGAATCACGAACGCCGGTTTCCAGGGATTATCCCGGTGTACAAAGCAAGTTAAATTACACCATCGCCCCTGGACCTCTCTCCGCCATCTAAGCCCCAGTCGCAGACCCCATGAGTTTCCCCATGCCCCACGGTAGACCCCAGACAACGAAAAGAAGCAGATAATGACCTGGAATAATTAGCTTCCGAAACCCCTTCAGACATTTCTTCGACCTGGACGGTACACTGGAACGGCGTAAAATTCCTCAAGGACATCATGCACGAATTTTGCAACCAGAACAATGGTGGAGCGCTCATAAATCATGGCTTTCAAAAACTCAACACTTGAGAGTTCAGCCAATTTTATTTGCATTTTGGGTACTGCACGGAAAAGTTTGCCAAGGAATACATTGCGCATGTCGAGAACAGCCGGTGAGGCTTGGCATTCCACTAACGCGTGTTCCGGACTTTCCACAGCACTCAAGCAAAAACGACAGAGGCGCTCGTCTCGAGGAACTGATTGATGTTCGTGATCAACATACCGCAACCTCTCTAAGGCGAGTAGATGGGTCGACAGCATTATGGAAGTCAGTGCTTCTCGATGATTCTGTGTCTTCACCATGTACAGGTAATGCCTCATGAATAGAGTTTTTTGCGCGGCAGGCCTGTCCTTTTGGGGTTCGCGTCGCCCATGCAGCAGGTAGAGTTTGTCTGAGGAGTCGACTTCATGCTGCAACCACTCAAGTGCGCACTTCTCTATGGATTTTCGGTAGGCTTCGATGCTTTGCTCAGTTGCACTACTGAAGTCGAGAGGCGGACATTCGAAAGGTAATTTTTTTGCAGCTATTAGCACATCTCCGGCCCATGATTTTTTCCCAGTTGCCGCAAGTTCAATTGAACTGTTGAGACTTGCGCGGGCAAGATGGGATAATTTTAGCGACAGGAGGTATTGCAGATAGCCCAGCAGCAGCAGGAAGCGTCGAATTCGGAGCGGCATAATCCCGGTTTCTGTGAAGAGTGCTACGACCGTGGAGTGAGAGTGAACATTCAAAACCTGCCGGAGAAAATCAACCTGGATTGCGCAGAGTTCTTTGACATGGACATCTTCACAGTCCGGAGAAACCTCGCATCCATGGATGAGGTGACAGTCCACTCGGGCCATGTACAGGTCCTTGAACTGTTTCGGGGTTAACCGGCCGGTTGAATCTTCGATTCCCATAATCCTATGGGCGCAGTACCTTGCTGTACTTGCTTTTGCCTTATAATGTCTTTCAAACATATTCCGAGTGTCTGTACTAATGTTCATCCCAACATATTTCTCGTGAACCTTGATGTTCAGAACATTTGCTCCGAGGCGGAATTGGAGGTCGTCTGGTGCACGCCCAAAAATCATAATGATAGTCTTGATCATATTGACTACAATGAAATTTTTAGAGCACCATGCAGCGAGTGAATTCAGTCTGCGCTGGAGTCCTGCGGCCGACAGCGAGATGAGTAATATATCATCTGCTTGCGCCAGTAGGGCAATTCTAACATTGGACAGAACCGGGTCGTCAGGATCATCTATCATGACAAGATCAGCCATGAAGAGGTTCCAGAGGACAGGGGACGCAGGGTCGCCGGTAAGCAATCCAATGAATGCTTTGAACTCGGCCGAATTTTGGTCGCCGTGTCTGACATAGTATTCCATCCGTTCATAGAGCATGCGCAGCCAGTCGAATATCGCCCCTCCCATTCCCATGCGAATGAGCTTAAGCCATAATGTTGGGTGGTCAGTTGAAGGGAAAGCATTTGTCGCATCTACCGCCGCCACATAGAGGGTAAGTCGTTTTGCGCGCGCCCATTCTTTAACACAGCGTAGGATGAAGGGATTATTATTGGTCCTGTATCCCTCGCGGAAGCCGTTCTGATAGTCAGGAATGAGTCCTCGCGTCGTTGCCCAGTCGGTGATGCGCTTGTGAATTAGCAAAGTCAAGATTTTCAGCACGCAGCTTTCCAGGGCAATTATCCTGTAGCTGTCGGGATCTGACTTAAGCTTTCCCTTCTTCAGAAGTCCAATTATGACCGTTCTGAACCAAGTCGAAGGTCCGTCTTTTCTTCGAATGCACTCGTTGCAAAGGTAGGCTAGCGTGTCATTGGGGATTTCGAGGATTTCAGCATATAAAATTGCATCCTCGCCCGATGCGCTATGTAAGCCATGCTTTCGGATCTGGTCCTTCACCCAAGCCATATTGGCCTCAGTCCATTCCGCAGAGAAGAATCGTTCCTCCGATGGGAAACCCGGAACACCACGCTTTTTAGCGAGCGTCGGCATCGATGCCGGTCGATGGTGATTAGCAGTGCGCGACGCTGATCACGGAAACCGTCAAGGCCCGGATCTGATGCGAATGCGGGAAGCCGAGACGCGGTAAGGACCCCTATCTCAAGGTCATCATGGACTACCTTGATAGCCCGGAGGCGATCAAGTACTTCACTGTTACCCAGCGGCTGTATTTTGAAGCCTTTTTTACCATCACCTTTATGCTTTGGACGTGTTAATTCTCTGTAGCAACTACAACTGATTTCCTTTTGCGCTTGAAATGACGGGCTGATCAGTCTCCAATCCAAAGACATTAAGCACCGGTGTTCCGTACCGTATATTCGCGAAGGCAGTGCGAGAGGCGGAACAGAATTCTCGACTCCAGTCTGCTTGCTTGAAATTTTAGTGTGCCTCCATGTTGAGGGAAATAGATGCAGATACTAATAACCATTATTAGGCCCACAGATTGGGGTTTTTGACTTGGTCGTCGGCAAGCGTGAGATGAAACGTTGATGAAGCGGCTGGGTCGAGGGCGCACCAAAGCGGAACCAGTACACCGTCGGGATGACGCTCACGCAGATACGGACATTTGTGCCGAGGCCGACGATGATCGGTGGTTTCGGAGGGGTTGCGCATTAGTACCTTTCAAAGTTTCTCTGATACCCGGGTTTCTCATTAGATTTATCCGTACACATATGATAGAGGCCGGAGTTGGACGTGGTCTAATAGAGTGTTTGTGCAGAAGCCATTCGAGCCATTGGATGGCTTTTTTGCATTGTGCAACTTGATGGCTAGTGGCTCGGGTGAGTTCAAATTTCCCTTGTGCCTACGACACGGAAATGATCACTGTCGCATTGAATGCCTCAGATATTAATTTTCAGCATAGTTGTACACACCCAACTCAGTAAAACACGCTGGAACCAAGAATTTTAGGTCAATTTGGAGTCAGATGGACTGCTTCACTGGAGTGTGATGCCCGTAGAGCATCGGGGGTTCTATACATTCAGAATAGCCTTGAAAAAGCTAGATACAATTTTCCATTCAAAAGCCATACAGAGCAAAAGCCACCCAGTTGCACAGCACAAACACGCTAATATGTATTGGATTGGGATTGTTATATCTACCAGTACTTCCAAATCGCTAGTTAACCACGACGTAGTCTACCCAGCCACCGAAGGTGCTTTGAAATGTAATTGACAAATCATGATCATCATGTACTTCTGAGCAGGATTCCAAAAAGACTTGTATTCGCGACTCTCAACACGACACACCGTTGAAAAAATACAACGATTCAAAACAAGTATAAGCTTGTAAACGTTTAGCTCTTCATCCCATCTAAGCGGCAACGGGGAAGCAGTTGATGGCCATAATGTCACCTGGAAAAACACAAGTTGCGTTGAGCCGGGCAAAAGTGGACATTGATATTGTACATACCCCACTCCTCCTCGGGGACATCACAAATGAGGCTGATGGATGCGCTGAGCCGGATATTCAGAATGAGAAAAGGTACATGCATGGGAAGCAATTACCAGGGGCTGTTCGGAAGGCCGAAGATGTTCCCGCAGTCCAAGCCAATAGGGACATTGAGACCGTCGAGGTCAATGCCTACGAGAGCGGCGACTTGAGAAGCTTCGACGCTGGTGGAGGGAACAACGCTGACACAGCATTGCTGGGAGGACGGGGGGGTAACCGGGGGCGGGGGAGTCCCGGTGGGGGTGGCGGCAGCGAGGGTCTGAGATAGATATTGGTTACGTGAAAAACATATGTAGATGTCTCGCAACGTACAATAAGCACGTAGGCGACGACAACGGAGGGCTTGGTGAACATGTTGGTATGTGAGAGATCGAACGACTGTAGATTGTGTGAAGATTGAAAGAGAACCCCGAGCTCTTTTGCGGTGCTGGATTGCAGATGACATGTGATTGCGTAGGCCAAGACGGAGCGCACTGAACGGGCCGAGGGAAAGAGTGGTGGAGCTCCTGTCCGCCAGACCATAGCAGCCACCTCTGGACCTCTATCGCGGACCTTGTTCTCTGTCGCATGACTGATTGTACCGTTCGCAACCGAGGGACAGGTGAGTGGAGAAATCGAAGTCGAGATGTTAGTCAAGAATGTTTGCCATCGAGTGTACCTCGGCAGCCACCTAGTGAATCGAGAACGTGACAGTTATCTCCACGGTGCAGCTCATAATGTGTATCGGGACCGCGGAGTGCAGTAGACGGGTGCGCGACGACATGGCTCCTGCGGGGCAAGAGCGCGGCAGAGAACACCCAAACCAGAGAGATCTTCCTCGTCCAGCTCTTGACGTAATGGTCAGGCTGTAAAGTTTACGGGAGATCAAGTTGAGGCGCGGAGAAAGAGCGCTGGCAGCCGAATCTCCTCGACGTCACAAAGCATGGCGGGACGGAACATTTCTGGGACTTTCTAGCAGTTTGAGCGGAGCAACAAGGACGTGTGATCAAAGGGACTGCATCTTTCTTCTTGCTGAAAAAGCCATGAAATTTGCATGAAATGAATGTCGGCGGCTTGACAGCGGGGCGGGATGCTGTGTCGATAAGATCACGATAAGGCGGCCCGCAGATCCGGGCCTGGACTTGCGCCACGTGTCTTTCGTTTGCTTTCCTGCTCTCCGCCTCCTCCAAGAATCCTTGAAGCCCAACCGATCCTTTCAACTTTTCTTATGCAAACTGTACATGTGTCTCAATTGCTAGTGTCCCGGCTCTGATAGTATACCGACCTGGATTTACGTATGAGGTGTCCTCAAATTTTCTTACCTGGTGTGTATCCGAGTCTCCAATACTCGAGATTCTCGTTCCGTTGCCTTCCCTCTCCCCTCCCTCTTCTAGTTCCCCCTCCCTCCCCTTACCTCTTTTCGCTCTACGCTCTCCTCCTCCCTCCTCCTCCGCCCACCCTTCTCTCTCTCCGAAGCTGAAACTGACGCACTCTCATTTTCAGCCGCCCGCTCGGATTCGGAATTGAAGAAGGTTGATTGTTTTCGAGCAGGAGACGACGCGGAATCCCCGCGTCTGTGCCCTCGCCGCACGCACCAACGCAGGAGAGACACATATCTAGACTGTCTGTACATCTGCGCCCGCCCGCCCGATAGGACGACACCCGGATCCGCGGAGACGCGCAGCGCCTGCAGCCCATGCCCGCTGCCCTCGTCCGCCGACTCGCGATCCAGCCAAGGCGCCATCGATAACGCTCGTCTCTCCACCGGACGCGCAGTACATCCCGCTGATCCGCACTCCCAACCCCTCTACCCGCGCGCACTGTACCCCCAGTCCCGAGGAAACACCCCCGCCGGCTCCAGACTCCCGTGCCCGCAGATCATGCGATGCGATGGGGGAGGGGGGCATCGAGATCGTGACGTGGGCGGTGGATGCGCCTCGACCTCGATTGATTCCACGATCTACAATATCGACGGACCGCCCACGGATCCACGGATCCACTGACTCCAACGCCCGCGCCGACCTGACGCAGACACGCCACGCGCCGCCGACGAGGACGCCGGCCGGAGACACAGACATAAGTAGCTTGCGCATGACGTCGCCGCCCGCCGCGTCCGTGCCTGCGCGCAGTCCCCACTCTCTCCACGTCCTGCATCACCGTCCTCCCGCCCCTTGCACCCGCGCCCACCCTCACCCTTGCCCCGCGTGTCGCGCGCCGAGGTCCTGCCCTCACCCCCGCCCCGGCATCAACGCCCGCCCCCGCCCACGTGCCACACGCCATGCGCCGCGCGCAATTCCTCGCCCTCGCCCGTCCGCCCACCCTACCTACAGCAATCGGGGTTCCCTGCGGTAAATTAGGAGCAACGCCTTTACTATTATTTTCCTAATTATTCCTCCGTTGCTGAACGGACGCGTGCGCCAGCTTAGACAATTCCTGATAAACTACACGCCAATCCAACCTGGGCCCCTGGCCTAAGCCTCCTTCCTCCGCAATCCATGCCTCCAACTAACGTGAAAACTTATTCAGGGGCAATAATCCGACGGACTCTGACCCCTACGCGGCTGGGGCGGCTGCACTCGAGCGCCAGGCGCAGGGCCCGTTATCCGCTTTCGCAGGCACTTCAGCCTCAGGCAACGACGCCGATGACCACGCCCTCATTCGCTTCACGCGTGAAGTTGGATGCGGGTATGTTTTCTCTTTAAAAAACAGCCATTCCTTTCTGGCCTCATATATTTTCCCTTGATTTTCCCTCAGCGGCGATGTATGCGTCTTCAGTCGCTTCACGCGCGGCTGCGACCTCGATGTTCGATGCGGGTGAGATGTCTCTGAATGCTGAATCCCTCCCATCTTTGACCTCCACCTTTCCTCAGCTCCGTCGCTAGTCCTGCCGCGCCACTGCACCGCACCGGAATCCGATGCGTTCCAACTTCCCTTCTATCCGTCCGCATTCCGCCGAAAATGACACCGCCATCGAAGCCAACGCCGAGTCGGCCCACTCGCCCAAACGCCAAAGCACGGAGAGCCCGGCATCGACATCCACAGCCACAGCGCGCCCGACGTCGAGGCCCCGCCAAATCAATGCGTCTCACTTAGTTCGATCTGAATTGATTTACTCGTGAGAGTGCCGCTGCGCTCGCTCTGCGTGCGAAGATCCCGTTCCCGATTCAAAGTGCGGAATCCGCCGCCGCCGCTGTTGGCGGGCAACTCATTTGCCTCACCATCTCACAGGCCGCGAACGGCGTGATTTCTCAGTGCGTGTGTCAATTTTGACTGTTGAGGCACAGTAAGATGGCGCTGAACGAGTGAGTAGATTCTGCCCGCTACTTCCGATCTACACGTTCGATGCGACGCATGTACACGTTTCTTGTCATTTTATCTGACAATTCATCTGGTGCCGCTGCTCATTTTTATTCGCGCACTGCGGCTTTGCCTGGAACTCATTCACCTTCTCTAGGGTGTTCGTCGGAAGGCTCGATTTCTTTCAATTCCCGCGCTCGTTCTACGGCCCCTGCTTTGTTGGTTATGATGTCTTCTGAATCGACACTACCCTCCTATGGCTAATATTCTTTCGATATGCTCGTTCCTACATTTGGCTCGCTGGAATTAATATATCCTTCACGATTCAATGCTCAAGGATCGCCTCAGACTCCGCGTTCCAGCTGTCGAAGAATATCCACGCGCACACCTGCAAGAACATTATCGAGTGCATTCCACTCGGACCCTTCTTAAAGGTAGCCATGCTTCTCAACTGGAGAGCAGAACTCACTGCGGTGATCCCTCCCTTTTACCGTGAGTAAAAGAGCTGTGAAAAATATATCAGAGGTTCCCCGGCTTTTATAAGTCCTTTTACCAAAGGAAAAAGTGCTGGGAAAATTCCGCTGGTTTTCCCTGTAGTAAAAGGGTGGCTCTTTGTCCGGGTAAAAGGGTCTTCTCCCTCATTGTTAAGGGGGGCAGGTCTTTTACCGAAACAAAAAGGAGTAATTTTACCCCGGGAAAAATTGGGCTCAATTTTACCGCAGTTTTTCTTGGAGTAAAAATCCTAGAAAAAACCAGGGGACCTCTTATGTATTTTCCACAACTCTTTTACCCACGGTAAAAGGAAGGGATCACCGCAGTGACTTTCGAAACTCGCGCCTGGATGTCGCAGAGATACTGGATCCCAGAATACATCGGCGTAACTATGGCACATATACTGTCCAATAAATCAAATCTAGTTGAAATGACACCCAAAATTGACGAGACGGCACAGAACCGACTGAAAACACCGAAATGACACCTGATAAAAAATAAAATGGTGAAATGCCAGTCCTCCACTCAAATAATCCCTAGATTCCACCCTATCCAAAACCATCTGAATGACACTGGCAACGAGAAAGAGGTTGAGATGCCTGGCATTGTAGCCGGCCCGCCATATCAATATATTGATTGCCTAACTGATGTCGGATGGCTGATCTATCAGACCGGCTTGGGCGACAGGGTTAAAACGACCGACTAGTAACCTTCATAGAGACAGTCTGTCCAGGTCTGTCCACTGCACTCACATGCGACTCACCTTACCAGCGGGAATGGCCAGAATCCATTCAAAATATATTGATATTTTTACCTCCACATAGCCATGTTTGTAAAATCCTCCATCAGCATACGATCAATTTCTGGATGATTGCCAGCCGGCCGGTGAGGTGGAGTGGGGTACGGTAAAGCATTTGTTTGCTATGAGTGTGTTCGTTGCTGCTGGTCGCATTTCAACTTTGGTTGACAGATCTTGTCATTTCAATTTTTTTTCTGTGAACATGTCGTTTCAGCTGCTCATATTTATTGTACACTATATGGCCCATACGTAATAACCCTTTTTCGTGGAATTCAACGCGCTGGAACGGTAAAATGCCGCGAAGTAACTAAAGCCAATCACGATGACGAAGCCGCGACAACTGGGATGAGTTTGTTAAACGGCTGATATCCTCTGTAAAAATGCGTGAATCTCACGGAAATAGTGCTCGACGATCAGACAAAAAGCCCCAATTTCCGGAGAAGAGCCAAGTAATTTATTTGAACCGGAGACACAAGTTAGAAATGTTAATTAGCAGCTCTGTAGTTTCTGGGTTGATTTAAGCAGGGGTGCCACAGTGGGGCTCCCCGAGATTCTGGTTGCTCAATATTTGGCTGTTCTGATGCATCTTGAAAAAGAGCTAGTGTCAGTACCCCCGATTTTTCTTTTTTTTGAACTGGACACACAATTTCTGGATGTTGATTAGCATCTCGGTTGACTGAATGTCTTCCTGATCTGCACACTTGATCGGTGATGCTCCCGACTCTGACCTGCTTTGCATGGAGAGCCCTCAGAACTATTGGTTTGAAGGAGATGAAAATAGTGCGGAATACCGTGCCACTGCGGATGCCCGACTATTGGTCCTTGGATTGATTGGAATCCAAGTTGACTTTGTTTGGTAGATGCTACTCATACAGTCATGTGGTGTTCGGCCTTCGTGAGATTTCTCAATTTTGAGCGCGGTATCATTTTAGTGGGAAAGTGGTGGAAGTATGGGTTTGGGGAAGTCCGGGAATCAGTCCGGGATAAAGGACGGCGGCAAGTACTGCGGCGTAGTGGACTTTGAATTCAGATCAAACCATCAGATGCGCTCTATTCAGTGACTTCTCCCCGCCGCCACCTGTCCCGCTGCCCACCACTGCTCACTTATTACACTTGCCTGTATGGCCAGAGAGCCGCATATGTATGTCCTGTAAGATTGTAAGACTAAAATATACTCAGAAAAATATCTTACCATTCCTCTTTGAATCGGTGTGATGCCAATTAAATGTACCTTGTACCTATCTTGTACAATAGTTCAGGGTGCATCCCGTCGGTCGTCATCGGCTGTTTGCCTCGAGGCTGCACACTCGCTCGGGAGCCTTGGATAAGGGGCGGCGGCTGACTGTTTAAGACCATGGCGATCAATCGATCAATATGCCGACTGTGCCGCCGGACCATTACATCAGCCCCGGACGTTCCCGTCAGGCACCCCGGACATGATCGCCGGACTTCCCATTTCCCGTTTGTTCTCGGAAAGTGATAATATGATATGTGGTACCGACTAAATGAATATAGTTTTTTTAAAATAAGTTTGAGGACATGCTGGGCAATGCCACGGCCCTACCCCTGGCAAGTCCTGATCAAGGCACCCAACTAGTGGAGAACATTGCTACATAGAGGTACATGCGGCACATACAGCTTAATATCCTGAATCAAACCGCAATGTGGATATATGGTACCCAATGATGAAGCGCCTCTGCTGCCTTCGTTGGATCCGGCGGTGACATCTGGAACAAATCTTCATAAAAATTGCCAGCAACCTGTGGTGCATCATCGTCCGTGATTGTCCACATCGTTGCAACAACTCCTCGGTAGCCTGCCAATAGCATCCCAGCCGCAAGATGGACTGACTCCTCTTCAAGGCCCTTGTCCCCGGTGGTGGTCTGGCATGCAGAAAGAAAAGCAAGATCAGCATGTGGGAGAGTTAGTTTGATGATACTTGAGAGGGTTAAACGCGAACTTCCAGCAAGGAAAAGTGCACTCTCGGTGGGGTCGGACAAATCCTGTACACCATGACATGCAAAGTGCACCCAGCTAAAATCTCTCATCCCTTGCTGAACATTGGCCAGCGTTGCCAGATCTCCATCCAGTTGCAGAACATGCAACTTTCTGTCAGCAGGCCGTTGGATATGAGTGATTTCTGCTTGGGTGCCTGGCAGGTAAGACTGTCCAGACGAATGTGGTTGAGAAACAGTGAGTAGTTTTAACCCCGTCTGAGACACGGATGGAGCACGAAACCCTTCGATAAGGGCAGTCAATGATGGTGCATAGGAAGAAATCACGAAATCAGATAGCTTCGAGCCAAAGAGGTCATCTTTCCCATAGAGGCCTGCGGCATGAATGGGGAGAAAAGCAAGAGGACCAGTAGGGCACCACCAGATACGTGGCAAGCTGGTGTGGCATGGAGTCTAATTACAAGGGTTGGATGTCCAAATTGAACTCGTTCATGTTGTCTGAAATGGGATGACTTACTGTGATGTTGAGTCCGTCGAGGACTGGCTTAACAACTCCCAACCAGAGCTTGGAAAGAAGTGTTTCGAATGCTTCCTCTCGCCCCGGCTCTTCCTCTCGTTGTCCAAACAATCTGCCAAACAATCGTGTGCCCTGCCCAGGAAGGCGTGCTATCTATTGATAGGTCTAAAAGGACTGCTAGAGACGTTGCTGAGGCTTGCTGAGAGATATATAATAGTTACGACTCGCATAGGGAGGGTAACCCAATAATCCATGCCATAACAATGGTAGAATATGCAGAAAGTATTTACAATACCTTTCGGACGTCTGTGGTCTCAAACATGCAAAAGGTATTCAAAAGATATGCTTAGATCAGCATATCTTTTCAAGGCCTTCTGCCTCTTTTGTGAAGTATGAGAACTTAAAAGTGTATGCATTATTGTTTCAACCTCACCATTTGGGTACAATTCTTCCAGAATAAAATATTTGTGCGGTGTGGGGAAAATCACCTCTGTGGTTTCATCAAATTTCCAAGAGTGGTGTATATAGGGTGAAACAATTACAAAAGCAACATTATCTGTACTTAAGTTGACCTGAATCCATGGATTTTAGCTCAGAATGCCTGGCACAACTTGGTGATTTTTAGCATTTTTGCCCAACTTTCATCAAAAAACCTCAAAATCACCGACTTGCATGCATGTGCTAGCTATGGACCTCGAGCTCCGGAATTTCTAGCAAAAGTTAGTAACTGAGTCATCAAATTCTGGCTCAGATGGCTGCATCGCGCTATCATTCCAATTACATAAAAGGTTTGAAAGAATAGTCTACTTAAGGGCCTTGCCGTATCTCAGAAACACGTCCTTGAGCAATCCTTGAGTGTACCCCTTAGCAGCACGTGGTCGTGCCACCGCGGCCGTGACAAGCTGGATCAAGAACTCTCTGACGTCAATGTATACTGGCCCGAACCTGAAGCAGAAATGACTAATAACAGAAAATTGAACTCAGAGAATTTCTTTGGTTCAAGGTGGTGAAATGGGCTCGTGCATGAGGATTCAAGTCAGTAACAAGTTGAAGAACATACCCTTTCATTTTGATGTACTTCTATGTCTTGCTTCATTTTCTTTCCATTCATTTTCGTTATGACTACTGCTGTAACTAAATCCTTGTTTGTACATGTAGCAAAAGAGACGTTCCCCTGGGTAGCCAAACCTAAAGGTTCAGCAATTACCGGATGGAATCCCCGCCCTTATCTCCCCCGGCCTTCTCCAACCCAGTTCTACACAGAAAGGGTTTTGACAGTTTTGATGGCCGGTTCGATTCCCGGTGGAGCTATTACGTCGAGTCTCGTGGGGCCTGTGGGAGCCTTGAACAAAGTTCTTTTGGCGAATAATTGTGGAGTGTCTCGGTAACCCAGACGTTCCGGTGTGATCCGTGAAATCGGAGAAAATGAAGTGCGGAGTTCTGGTCAGGGTTCTGCCCTTCATTGTATAAACTCCGACAAGATATGCCTTCGTTCCGCTTCGGCGCAAGGAATACACTCAGAAACGGGAAACAGATGGTGTGTTGAAGTGGTCGCGCCACTGATATGATGCAGAAACTGCGGGCCATCGTACTTGTGAGTGTGAAGAAAACTATGAGATCCTGGAACGACAACCACAAAGATTTAAAAATACCAATTAGGTTGAATCATACACAGAATCCGGCATTAAATTTGAAAGGCGCAGTGGGATTGATCGGACAGCTTCCGGAAAATAAATGGCAACCACGAAACGAAAATACGAGGGCGGTGGGGCCGGAGCTGACAGTTCAAAGAGAACAGTTGTGATGGAGAGGTGCTGCTGCAGGTCTTTTATACTTGAAAAGCAGCCTGCGTGGCCGCAGTCAACAGACGTGTTCGTCCTGCGGCACAACAGGGTAAATGTTCAATTTAGGATCGACTCAACAGCAACCACGTACCCTCTAGCTCATCAACTGTCCAAATCGGGGCCGGGATCTACAGCCTCACGTTGGGTCGCAGTCGCAGCGCAGTCCTTATGACCAGGAATCAGCACAGGTTTTGACCTCGAGGCAAAGAAAATCGAGCACAGTGCGAATATCATTCTTGAAGGAGTACAGGCTTTCGAGTTTGTCATAGGCCATGTAGCTGCACATTGGTCATTTCTGGTCATTCAGCGTTGGAAAGCGAGGACCGGAGGAAAGCAATCGGAAAGGAAATATACTGTATGGGGATGGAGTCAAACAAAAGCCGTGGATTTCGTTAAGAGAACGACTAGTAATTGTCAATCACGGATCACTCGGTCCGGAACCCTCACTAGAACGGTGGCCTGAAATAATTTTGCATATTCCCACCCTCGGCGATCGCTGACAGAGTCACTTTCAGCGACGTATTAAAGCGTCTTCGGATATCCATCCGTGCCCAGAATGTGTTCCCTCTCATCCCTACTCCTTCTCGTTTTTCTCGCGTTGGCACGCGCCGCATCCAGCGACTTTGGCATCCCCTCCTCCAACGCGACCGTATCCGTCAAGCGCTTCAACGTGGGGAACATCACCTTGGTGAATCTGCTGCACACCCTAGTACATCCCATCCTCCCTGGCCATGAATCCGCCACGATCCCAATGTACTCCTTCCTCGTCGAGCATGGCAGTGGCGCATCCACGCGGCGCCTGATGTTCGATCTCGGCTTGCGCAAGGATCCGCTCAATCTCGCGCCAAGTATCGCGGCGCTCTTCGCAACAGGCGACTTCGTCGGACCGTTCAATCAGGATATCACGGATCTGCTGGGAGACGCGGGAATTGCGCTCAGCAGTATCGAGAGCGTCATTTGGAGGTGAGTTCTCTGCCCTATTGATAGCAATTGGCTGACATTCCATTCATTCAGCCATTCCCATTTCGACCACATCGGAGACATGTCGAAGTGGCCCAACAGCACCAGTCTCGTGATCGGGTCCCAAACGGACACCTCCACCTACCCACAGAACGCCAGTGCAGCTCTGCTGGCGAGTGATTTCGCGTGTGTCCACCGTCTGCACTATGCCACGATCGATTCACCGAAACACAGTGGGCGCACGGTCACCGAAATCGATTTCTTTACAGCAAATCTCACATTCAACAGTTTGAGCACGATAGATTATTTCGGTGACGGGAGCTTCTATCTCGTGAATACACCCGGCGTACGTGCTGCGTCTGGTGGAGCTTATTATTTTTGATTTCTTGTAACCCAGCACCTCCCTGGGCATCTTACGGCCTTCGCCCGTGTCACTGCCAACCCCTCCTCCTTCATCATCCTCGCTGGCGACACCTTCCATCACGCCGGCGAAGCCCGCCCCCGCCCCCTCTTCCAACAATCCTTCCCCTGCCCCGCGCACCTCCTCGCCGAAGCCCGCACCGCCATCTCCACGAACTACTTCTGGTCGCCTTACTCCACCCTGGGCCAATTCGACATCCCGTCCCGCGCGGCGCAGCTCCTCGCCATCTCCGACACGCCCGACTCGTACTACGCCGACCCCGTGACGTCGCAGGTCTCGCTCGAAAAGATCGCGCTGTTCGATGCAGACGAGGACTTTTTTGTGCTCGTCACGCATGATTTTAGCGTTGTGAGCGCACTGGCGTATTACCCCGAGGAGCTCAATGGCTGGAAAACGAGCGGGTGGAAGCAGCAGACGGTGTGGAGTTTCGTGGATGCGGCGAATCCGGCGTTTGTGTTTAGTCCCACAACGACGTATGTCTTCTTGTTTCGAGACGCGCGCGCTGATGATGCTTCGCAGGAACGCGACAGCTTGAATATTATGGTGGTCAAAGTACACATTTCATCATGCGCTACTTTTGTTCGTGTTTTTCAGTTTTCCACTACTTTCATCCTGAAATTTGATGTTTTGCGCTGCCATTTTGCCTGCCAAACATGGGGAACATGGCAGATGATTGCCACGCCCAAAAGAGCCTGCAGGTGCCGCGACCGAGAAGTGGGAAGCAGTCGTTCCAGAGTCAGGACGGAGCGGTGCTGATTTGATTGGCAGCGGATGGTTCCAGCCGGACTGCGGCGTGAAACACAAGATCTGCAGCCGTCGAGGCAAGTGATGACCATCTGGAGGTTATTGACATCGACTATTGAGGCGAACTGCGATTGCTCTGGAATTTTCCGCAGTGTATTGAATGCTTATCACGGAGAGTAGAGAACAAAGGCCGTACCCTACATTTTCCCCGGCAACCTCGTGTCCGGACGCCCGGAATCCAAAATTGGACTCGGAATCCAGACGAATCACCACTCTCATTCGTCGTCTGAGAGCTCAATTGTCCGTTCGTCAATCTTATGATCAACGATGCCGCTGGCGGAGACCCATCCAGTTCATCATCATCAGCAGAATTGGCGTCTGGTGGGTCCAGCGGATTCGGTGCCTGAATCCCACACTCCTCTGGTTCAAGGAACGATACGAGGATAGCGCTGGTTACCATAGGCATTGCACTGACCGAGATCCAGCCAGATATCATGGCGCTTAAGTGCAGAAATGGCGCCGAGACTGTGTGAGACGGGCACGAGCGCATCGATCAAAGAGCACCCCGCGAAACGGTCGGGAGCGTGATATCGACCACAGGACGCCCAGCGACGAACAAGCTGGCGAGATCCACAGGAAGCAGAGAAGGGATATCTCAAGTCGAAGGGAGCCAGGCAGCAATTTTTGGGGCGCATGTCGCTGGTGGATATTGAAGGTTACCGTAGCCGCCCGTGCCAGTGCTCCGAGGGGATGAATCGAGGACGAGCCGTTGTAGAAAAGAAGATGCAAGGAAGTCGATCGGACCCCGGGCGAAGCCAAGGCTGGATTGCGTATGGATGCTTGTACAGGCTTGTACAAGCTTGTACAAGACCGAACAGGGCTCGAGCCCTCCATTTTCCAAGTGAAATGAATTATGAGCCGCCCGGAGTTCTGAAACCCGCCGCTCCGATTGAACCTCTCGCGGGAGCCGCCTGATCCCATTCCTTACCAGTAGGTACGTAGGTATATTCCGGCGCCGTCAATCGCGCAATGTTGAATCTGCCTTTCCGTTCTCTGTACCTTGCCGTCGCAGCCGTCCACATTCATCATCGTGAAGCGAAATGGCTCCATTTCAGTCGCCAACTAAATCCGTGTCTCCGTAAAAGCGGGTAAATTGGCTTCTTTTGCGGATCAAAACTCCCGGAGAAGCGGATCCCCGTATAAATATGTGGTTGAACAGAACAATTGTAACGAAACTTCCCCCTCACAATGTATTTCTCTGCGCTCGTCACTTTATCCTGCCTGCTCAGCCTCGGCGCCTCCCAAACCATAACCATACAAAATGATTGCATCCCAGCAGGAGGGTACACTCTGTGCCAGAATCTTTGGGGAGCATGTATGTCGAACTTGATTTGCTCGCTGTGCAAATATCTTAACGTTTTCCAGCTGCCGGCGGGGGTTCGCAAAATTCAACCCTCATGAGTTCATCGACTCAGACCGTCTCCTGGTCCACTAAATATACATGGTCTGAGGGATCTAACGACGTTAAGAGCTGTATGTGTACACCTTCACGAATCCAGAAGCTTAAATCTAACGGGTAATGAAATACAGACGCTAACGTGGAATCAGTCAACGCCAAAGGTGTCCAGGTTAGAATTCCCCTTCTTCTTGTTTGCTATTCCTCGTCATCCTGGTGTCCGCAGTTGTCAAATATCGCATCAGCGCCTACATCCTGGAGCTGGAACTTTGGAACCCAATCTTCCGGAACCCAAGGAGATGTCGCGTAAATATATTCAGCTTCCTGGGATAGGGAGCTCACTCATCATATTTGCACCAGGTACGATATCTGGTTGGGGCCAGAGAGTTCAGGAAGGCCGTCAACGACAGGTTCATCTTATGAAATGTAAGGACACCCTTTCAGGGTGGACAGTATATCAATTAATTTCAGTATGATCTGGCTTTCTGGGTTCGGAGGGTGCGTCTCAGCCTTTATAAAAGATCAAGATCTTAACACACATATAATTTTTCTCTTCCAGGATGCAGCCCATTGGCTCTCAACTCGCGACAGGCATTAACATTGCAGGCAGTACATGGAACCTTTGGAAGGTATTTATCGCTCCTAATCTCTTGTCTTCCTCCTATCTCACCAATCTTACGCAGGGCACGAAGGATAGCTACGAAGTTTTCTCCTTTGGCAGCGCCGGGGGAAATCTTAATTCATTCAACGCTGATCTGAACGCTTTTTTCAGTGAGTGTCCACTGTATTTCACTGTTAAAAATATTTGCTGACCGTGTGAGTACCGTTCAGCGTACCTCGTCTCAAGACAAGGCGTCGCGGGGACTCAGGTGAGAACTTCTAGTGTTCTTCTATCCTAATCGTTATTGATCAATTTATAACAGTATGTCCAAGTGATTCAAGCGGGGACAGAAGTAGTCTTCGGCAGTGCGTTTTTCGTTACTACCTCTTATAGCGTATCTATTGCTCCCAAGTGAAAGAGTATCGCCATAACTCCAGATTGTTTGTACAATGTAACACCCCAGAATATGGATGAAATTGCTAACGTTCTTTTGGTGTCAAGCGGGCGCGGTAACGCCTTTCCATCTGGCTTCTTGCCATTTACTTCCTAAAGCCCAGCATATTCGAACGCACCCCGGCATTAATTCGGTCACAGAGTATACAGTCTCTACTTCTATATTCCCCTGGTCTACCCATAGTTATGCCCAGCTTTGCTTCAGCCTGCACATATATGCCCTGCCATATTCATTACCTCGTCTTGCGAATATTGTCCAACGATGCAGTTTTTAACTGAAGTACGACAAAAATCGTACGCATATCGCCAACTGCGCGGCATCTCCCACATGCTCTCCTCGGCCCCCCATTATCTCACGCACGCCGCCGCGCTCGGCAGACTCCGCGCTTCTTCGCGATCAATGCAGGCAGTCTCAACGAAGTAAGACTCGCTATAAGCTTTATATCGCGTTGAAATTTACTTCAACGGGTGTGCGAGAGGGGAAGATGCGTGATGTTACTCTGAGAATGCGGAGTAACTACGAAAACAGTGCTCTAAAGAGTTGCCTCACGCTAAATTATCTGTCTTGTCAAATATTGCGGTCTGTAGACACGATTAGACGACGTGACGGAACGAGGAACATAGAGCCGACAGAGATATCGGCCGCGGAAAGATCGCCTAGATCGACACCGAGAAATGAGTATATGGGGCACGAAATCGCAGGGACAACTCACCATAGGATCACAGCACGGACGGCGTGCGATCGGCCTATACCCTTGGCGTAAATTGTACTACTCGCATTGATGGGCTGCACAATGCGCACATCGCGAGAAAGCAGTATTTCCGAGGGGCAGGTCAAAATAAGCCTTTGGAAGAAAATACGCACGTACCATAACCTGAAGAGCGCGCTGAGGTTCGTGCTGTGCCATGCGGCCTGCTCTCAGGCTGAACGAGCAATAGGGTATGAGAAAGGAGTTGGACTGCTAGTCACTGCGAGAAACGGCCAAACGCGCCTCCAATATGATAGTCTTTGACGTTGTTACCTCTGCTTTCCCGCCGCATGGGTGTGGGCGGCGGCCGAGAGAGGGCACGAGGAAGGAGGCCGGAGAGCGGTGAAGAGTGGACATGGAGTAAAGAGTGTCGAAGAGGCGAAGGCATGGAAAGGTGAAAAACAATAGAACGATAATTTGGTGTGCAACATAGTCAATGGCCGGTGGCGAGCGCAGCGTTCATACGGGCAGATAGACCATGAGTATATGCGAGCTGCTTCAACGAAATAAAGTTCAATACGACGGTCGAAAGTACAATCAGCGGGGGCTCGAAGAAGTAGAGGAAATACAGAGACTCGCATAATTATTTGGCCAGACCGAGGATCTAAGTCGGGTCCTAAATGGTAGCCCCGCACTCCAGCAGGTGGGGTAAGTGGACCATAGGAGGAGGACAATGTGAGAATACAGACCTCGGGCGGAAGTAGAGACGTGGAATAGAGATGTTGCCTGCGAGGCATTCTCCGCAGTCAGTAAACGTACAGGGCGAATGCAAACGTACAGAGCGAGACAGAAGTGGGTGAAGAAGGGGCTGCACCTCTGACGCTACGCTGGCGTAACCCTAGTTGAAACCATCGAAATCTCGACCTACAGTGCAAGCTACGAGAGAGGGTCAAAGGTCAATGTTGCTAACAGAGATAGCGCGCAGAGACGCGAGACAAACGCATGGGAGCGCATGATGCAGAGCCATGCGCTTTCTGAACGCGAGAAACGCGTGCGAAGCGCGCGAAAAAACCACCTTCAAGCGCGTTTCTTCGGTCATTTGGGTCGCAGGAGAGCAACAGAATTAAGGAAATGGCGAAGGGAGGAAACTGGGGAAGGGGAGGTAGAAAGGAGAGGGAGAGGAAGGAGGAAGGGAAAGGCGATGGTGGTGGTAGGAAACAAGGAGTGTTTGAAACTCCGACCGATCCCCGATTTGGTGTTGCCGAGTCCGAAAAGATTTGGTGGGTCGAAATTGACCAGCTGGGAGACTTGGATTAAACTTGGAATTGCGGGCTTTCAGATTTTTGAGGTCCGAGATTTTAAGAAAGTTAAGCTGAAGCGGAGGACGGCGGATGACGGCATAGAAAGCTCGTCATCGTCGCCGCGCGCACGGACCAAACGGAGGATCGATCAGTCGGAGTTTGAAATCCTCCTTGCTTCCGCCTTGTCTCCCCACCCACCCGCGCTCTTCGCTCTTCCTCCGCTTGTATCCTGCCATATTCGCTGGCCGTGCTCTCTCGTTGCATCCGCACTGGCTTTATACTACCTCTGAATTCAAAATTGGTCTTGACCGGGTACGCGGCGACATCCAAGGGACGATGTCATTACTTGTTCGACGCGTCTTTTGTCACATCTCATACTGCCGACTCATTTTCTCCATTGTACTACGGTAGAGTCCTTTCCCAGCTGTTTGACGCGACATGCGTGAAATGAGGTACGTACCTCTGTCAATATTCCGATCCAAATGCTCCAGCACTCGCTGCCTACGCATGCGAAATTCTCACGCGTAAAGACAATGTTGACGACATCCTAGATTGACTCTACATTTCTGTATGCCCTCGACTCCCTATCTCCATCCCTCATGGCGACAAACCCCGTCGACTTCGCGACATCAGGTCGGATTCGGCAAGACGCTTGAACATATTACCGGTGAGCCTCCGCTGCCGTCCTTTTCGGTCCTGTCTGACCGACGCTCTGCTATTCGACGCCTCCGCCCATCCTTGCGAATGCGCCTCAATTCTGCGGAACAACACCGAACTCGACAGAAAGCGGCCCTCGTATGTATAGTCCAAATCTGGGTTGCGCTAACCAGTGCTAAGCTCCTTGCAGGCACCAGCGTCCCCATGTACTCTCCGGGTATATCCCCTTACGCCGCGAGTCCTATGACATGTCGCACGGTGCGTTTTTCCAATCAATCAAATAAACTGACCACCAGATAACTTACATGTTTCGACCACCCTCTCTCCGCCTCAAAACACCTTCCGGCGACTTTCGATGCCAATGCGACCCGCACTGGATTCGTGGAGTGCAGAGAACGAGGTAGTCGGCCGCGGACGGCGGCGACAACTTAGTAAGACGCGCTCTGTCTTAGTTAGCTTGAATAATATGATTTTCTCAATATAAATGTAGGAAATGGCTGGTATCCTGTCAGAGCAGAGGTGATCAGCTGAGCGCAGAGCTGAGCATAAATTGAGCAGATGCGTGCATTTATATTTCGGCAATTAAACGCGCATCGCTATAGCCTCAGTATACTATAGGGCCAAATTTCTGCGCAGTTCTGCGGCAGATGTATCCCAACGGATGGGATTCTCACTGGGGTTGAGACAGCGCAGAATACCAATTCGGCCTTCTCGGAGTTTTCCAAGAAACTTCCGAACTCAGTCCTTTTCGATTTCTTTTCGATTTCCTTCTCGAAAAACCATACTGTGCACGGCTGTGCACGGTCCGCTGGCACTGCCGGGCAGCCGCGCTGATCCGCTCGATCCGAGACAACTTGAATGATCGACGTGAGTTCAGTGGCTGTCACTTTGCCCTACTACTACTGTAGCCACTGGTTAAAGGTTGACGTTCAAGACTATATCGTCCCGGTCCCCTGCCAAACATGATGCCACTGCTCGAGGGAAATGCGGCCCAGCTCCAACCTCTCCAAGTGAAATGAGCCGCCAAGCCGCTTTGAGACTTGAGTGAAACCTCACTGATCCCGCGCCATTTTTCCCGCTTGAGACAGGGTCTGAGACGGGCTGGATTCAGATATAAAAGCTGAGCTTCTGGTTGACATGGGGTCATTGGTTCAACGTTGGATCTCCCTCGTCAAGCACCAAGACTTAACAACCCTCACCCCATCAATTCGAAGATGCCCATGTCCACGGAAGAGCAGGTATTGTCCCAAAGATTTTTTCATTCATGTTTCGCTCAACCAGTATTCACAGCACTTCTCCCCGCCCCCGCCCACATTCCAGCATGCAGGACGCCGGGTCGTAAAGACTCTCCGCCTCCAAGTCCCCGCTAATCCTCCGGCTCACTCTTCCGAAATAAACACCGACGAATTCCACAATTCCTATCGCGACTCCAGCGCCACCGACTTCACCCTCTACAGTCCCACCTCCCCTCGGGAACGACCGGTGAGCGGAGACGAGAAGGACGTGAGGGCGAAGAGCTTTCGCAACTCCAGCGCCACCGATTACACCCTCTACAATCCCACCTCCCCTCGGGAACGGCCGGTGAGCGGATACGAGGACCTGAAGACACACCAGGAGGAACTTCCCTTCCCTTCTTCCCCCTCGCCCACGCCGGCGCCCTTGACCTTGCCCGCTCCCTTGCCCTTACCCTCTCCCTCCCACTCTCGCCCTCCCTCGCCTACGCCCTCAGCTCCTGACGCTGTGACTGCGCCATCGAAGGACGTCAGTGTCTCCGTATCTTCCGTTGATGAGAAAACATCGCCTCTCAACGAGAAGGAGCGTCCGTCGTACAAACGCTTTACCCGCTCCAAGTTCACGAACAATATGCGTTCTGAAATCGTGGTCATCGACGCCGACGCTCCCGCTGTGGTTTTACCCTACGCACCTACGGACGGCGAAAAATACATTTACGCGAAGACCCGTCGCCTTCCCCTCTACATCTTCGGGACTTTTTCGTTCCTCTCTATCTCTGCCGCTATCTGGTTGTTCTCTCTCTCGACCCCAGGATTTTATTGGTGAGTTTATCGTTGACATGTATCACGCCGTATCCTGACCAAGATTCAGGTTTGCTCCGGCTGGGTTTATAGTAGAATTTCACATGGTGGTCGCGTATGTCATCGGGTGAGTCGATTCGTCGCCACGCCAAGCCGCTTTTAGCTGAACCTTTGTTAGATACTTCGGGCGCGATTATGAGCTTGAACCTCACAAAAAAATCGTCGAGGAGTACGCCACTTCCAAGGGCGACGAACCGTCTGTGTGAGTGTCTACTCTCTCCCGAACGACTGGATGTCTGATTTTTTCTTAGTGACGTCTTGCTCCCTTGCTGCGGAGAGCCACTCGAAATCCTCGAAAATACGTACCGCCATATAGCCAAGCTCGACTATTCCAACTACAAAGTCCACGTTCTGGATGACGGAGCATTGGACACAGTCAAACAACTTGCAGAGAGATATGGGTTCAACTACATCAGGCGGGATAATCGTCCGTACCTGAAGAAGGCTGGTAATCTCCGGTACTCCTTCACCCGCACTGAGGGCGAGTTCTTCGCCATATTCGATGCCGATTTCTGCCCGCGTCATGACTTCCTCCGAGAGCTTGTTCCTTTGATGCGCCATGATCCCAAGATCGCCATTGTACAAACGCCTCAGTTCTTCAGGCCAAGTGGCGACCAAACCTGGGTCGAACAGGGTGCCAGCTCCACACAAGAGCTCTTCTATCGCGTCATCCAAGTTAACCGCAATCGCTGGGGTGCTCGTGAGTTTATCCTCCCATTTCAAATAATTAATCCTAAATTCCCTTTCAGCCATCTGTGTCGGCAGTAACGCCCTCTATCGTAGGGCGGCCCTAGAGGAGGTTAGCGGCACTGCCGAAATAGGTCACTCTGAAGATGTACACACCGGGTTCTTTGCCATGACCCGTGGCTGGCGCGTCTACTATGTCCCTCTCGCGCTCGCCTGCGGCATATCCCCAGACATCCCCAAAGCTTATTTCTCCCAGCAGGTCAGTCGGTCTCCCGTGTCTCTCTCCGTATCTCTGACCAGACATTTTACAGATGCGCTGGTGCAGTGGCTCATCGACCCTCCTCACAAACCCCGAGTTCTGGCGCTCACCACTCACTATCGTTCAAAAGCTATGTTTCCTGACCGGCATGCTTTACTATGCCGCGGCCAGCATGACCATTTTCCTCAACGCCATACCCGTGATTCTTATGCTCCTCTTCAACCCCTCACACATCATATACTACAACTTCTTCTTCGTCATACCCTCTCTCCTCGACAGCGTGATCATTTTCCGCCTCTGGTCTCGTCAGGTTCGTGCAATCAGTCATTATTCGACGCACGTACTCAAATCCCCCGTCCACAGCGCTACAATTTCAACGTCAACCACGTCTTCGTCGTTCAACAGTACGTGCTTGAAAAATTTCATGCCATACATGAAACTTACTTTTCATCAGATACGCATATCTCATGGCCATCAAGGACAGAATCCTCGGTACTACGGCTGCGTGGGTTCCATCCGGGAATTCACAGGCGCAAGGCACCGCCAAGGCCAAAGGCGGAAACAATAAATATCGCAACAGCCGCATTTTCTGCGCTGTCTGGGTTTACTCGACTTTCTTAGCCACCGTCGGACTGTCGACCTGGCGCATCGTTCAGGGATATCATTGGTACCATTATCTCCCAACTTTAATCCTCGACTGTTACACATTCTTCATCACATTCCACTTTATCTGGTACTCCTAGATTTATATGCATATATATACCACTCCTACATTCATATATCACTTCGCACCAATTCACTGTTACTCTGCCTCGCTTTGACCCTCTTGTTCGAATCGCATGCAGCTTCCAGCAATTTCGAGGAGGTTTGAGCTGTAAGTTCCGCATCCCCTTGTAAAAATTGCTGTGAACCATACATATTATTTAGGTTCCAGGTTCTACTTTGATTCGACGCACTGAGTATCGTAGCGTTAACTTGAAGCCGCAGCAGATGGACGTCGTACCAGCGTCGTACGAGGTCGTGCGGAAGTTGCGCGATGCTTGTGCAGCAGAAGGCAACGTAGCGGAGAGGGTTCAAACCAAGTAGCTTGAGTGTGAAATTGGCGGTGCGTTGATGCGCACCAGTGCGCGCTGTTCCCGGAAGTCTCGTTCATGGGCGAAGCTTTCCCGGAAGATTGCCGACGTCACGGACTTACACAGCCACGATCGCCGGCGAACGAAACCGATCAGTTTCCCAATTGGGCGATATTCTTGTATCGTTCGTCGACGAAACTCCTACGAGACCTCGTTCGTCGACGAGCAGTCCCAATATGGATGGATATTCTCAGAAGTACCATGCGGTCCTCGGAAGGATCTTGGAGCGCGTAGCTGGAATGACTAAAGCATGAGTAATCTTCTTCTATAAAAGCCCGTAGTTACTATGTACTGTTCAAGGATCCCCCTCCCCAATACACCTCTCAATTGCCCTTACCTCGCTCCCGAACCGCCTACGCCATCGCACGTCGCCGAGACGTTGAAGCACGTCACCGAGACGTTGAAGACATCGCACGTCGCCGAGACGTTGAAGCCACCGCACGTCATATAGACGTTGAAGCCTCCGTATTACCCGTCCCCGGAGCCGGTCAGCACGTACGTGATCTGGTTTTGGATCTTCTTAGACCCACCTCGCACCCCACGTCCACTTCTCCCATCTTGGGGTTGTTGTTGTTCATTTGTTCAGCATCCACTCTTAGAGTCGGAGTTGGCGTATCATCTTGGAGCCCACCGCGAGGGGTTCTAACATAGATTCCACATACCCATCTCGTACCTTGCGAAGGAACGTTCTCCGGGACCTACGTCAAGAATTGATTGACATCGGCCAAGACCCAGATAATCTTGCCGATTCATCATTCTTTGAAGCCGTTCCGCACCATCTATCGCATCACGCCGATATTCCATCGCCTACGCCTACGCCTACGCCTACGCCCTCGCCCTCGCCCTCGCCTTCGCGCTCGACAACGCCGCTCCTTCGCCCGGCAGAATTCGACGATATTATTAACAATCCAACACCTACCAACGACCCAACTCATTCCATTTCCACAATGGCCCAAAATATTGCGATGCCCGCACGCGGAGATCGCAATGCTCCCACCTTCGACTCGACGAAGCCTCGTGAGCTTCCACATTATTTCTCCGACCTCGAGTTCCACTTCCAGCGTTGTGCTGTTACCGACAACACGCAGATGAAGTCACATGCCACGCGGTTCCTCAGCGTTCGCGACCAAGACGCGTGGGAAGCTCTCACCGAATTTACGGCTCCCGCTATGTCGTACAACGAGTTCAAAGCCGCGGTGTTGAAGCTATACCCCGGAACGGATGCCGACAGAAAATACGGATTGGGAGATTTGGACACCCTAATTGGCGCACACGCACGCACGGGGATCCTTTCGAAAGGGGATTTCAGCGAGTTTTATCGTGACTTCTCCGCTATCACCACGTACCTCATCGCCAAAGGACGACTTTCCGTATCGGAGCAGAGCCGCTCGTTCCGCCGTGCCATGCAGCCGAGCAGCCTATGGGAGAAAATCCACCAGAGACTGCAAATTAAAAAGCCGGATGTTCATCCTGAAGACCCGTACGATTTGGCCGACCTAAAAGAGGCCGCAGATTTCGTACTCCATGGCACTCCCATCTCGACTACCGTCTCCGATTCGCTGTCGCCTTCGTCCACGCCCCAGCAGATCAAAGCCGAGCCAGATATGGCAGTCCTGATCACAACCGTCGTCGAGAGCCTGGCAAAAGCCGGAGTTTTCAACACAAATACTTTGAATAATTCCCCGTACCCGAACCCGCCACGTAACCCAAATCCGAATACGAATCCCCGCACCGAAGGCTGCACCTATTGCAGCGGCCCGCATTTTATCGCCAACTGCGACCTCGTTACCTCCGACGCAAAATTAGGACGTTGCAAACGCGATATTAACGGCAGGGTCGTCCTTCCCTCTGGCGCCTTCGTCCCGCGTTACATTCAGGGTCATAACCTTCGCGCCCGCGTAGAAGAGTGGCACCGCGCGAATCCCGGACAGATGGGCGCCGCTCAATTGATGGTAGGAGCGCAGCCCGATTACGCCACTTTCTCTCAGACATCAAGCCGCCTGTCAATCGAAGAACGTCAACGCCAGTTGGTCCAGGAGATGGAGGACCTGAAGGGGATAAAACAGGCATTAGCATTGCAAACCAGAGCACAAGCGAGACGCGCTGCGGAGCCAGTTGAAGAGCCAGAGCATGTGATTCGCCCCATACTCCAACGGCCACGTTCTCCCGTTGTCCTCGCACCCCCAGCTGCCTTGCCAGCTCCGATTCACGCCCCGGTTGCATCAGCCACGGTCGAAGTCCCGATTCAACAAATTCCCGAGCACCCATATTCGAACGCCCGCGATGCTGCCTACGCGCAGCCCCGAGGCCGTAATTATGGCGCGCCACCGCCGCCACAGCCGCCCGCGAAACGCCAAGACCCAGCATATCGAAATGCGGCCCCCGTTTACGATAATAAAATCGCGACGGCCGTCTTTGATCGCTCGTTGGATACCACGGTCACGCTTTCGCAACGGGAACTCCTCTCCCTTGCCCCGGATGTTCGCTCCCAATATAAAGATGTCACCACCGGCCGCCGCATCACTCCAGATGTACAGCCAGCACCCGTTGCAGCACAGTTCTTTAATACGGTTGAAGACGCACTTCCGTTCGACTCCGAGCCAGAGGCTGGATTTGAAGGACCAGGCACTCCCCGCAATGATGATACAACATTCAGCACATTCAGCACATTCACGCAGTCCATGCCTGCCGCATTTATTCAAGCTGCGGATCTCGAGCGTTCACTTGATGCGCTAGTCGCCACCGACGATTTCGCAATGCTATACGATGCAGGAGTTCAACTTGATCCAGAAGAACTCGCAGTCGCAGTTGATTCATGCGCACTTCGGTCCGTGATCCCGATTGTGGATAATCAGCGGCGTGTCGAATGCATCTACGACACCGGTTCGCAAATCGTGGCTATGTCAGAGGCCATTTGCAACGACCTCGGCCTTTCTTACGACCCGCTTATCACCATCAATATGGAATCCGCCAACGGCTCTATTTCGCCTTCTCTCGGTCTCTCCCGCAACGTGGCATTTAAATTCGGAGAAATAACACTGTATCTCCAAGTGCACATCGTTCGCGCGCCTGCATACGATGTTCTCCTCGGACGACCATTTGACAAGTTGACAGAATGCACGGTTGCCAACTCCGCGAACGGCGATCAGACCATCACGATCCACGACCGTAACACTGGCAAAGTGTCGACAATTCCTACCATTCCACGTGGCCGTGCGCGCGAGCGCACCACCCAGGATTTTCACGCCTCGAGGAATTGATCCCTGATCAAGGAGAGATCGCACTCATCATAACCCCGGCTTCCAACGCTCACGGTCAATTTATCATTGATTCGTATTCGGTACTCGCAACGGACTCCTCACCCGATCAACTCAGCCAGGCCTACCTTTCGGCTTGCACGGAGTTACCGTCCCCTTCGGACACCATTTCTCGTCCTCGCTTTCAACCGTGGGAACCATCACGCGCCCGTGGTTCAACCCGCGCCGCATATACCAATTTTATCCCGTCTCCGCCAGTGGCAACTTACGCCAAAAAAAAATATAAACCAGTCGCACAGAAGGTTCGGCCAGTCCGTGGAAGCCTTCCCGAGCAATTCAGAATCATACGCAAAATTAGTGGCGACCCGCTCGAACACATGCCGGTTCTCTCACCGGTTCCGCCGCCGTTCCGTCCCACGGGCCGGTATACCGAAGAACGACGCGACATCATCGACCGCGCGCACGATGGAGATTTTCTATGGCCCGCCGAGCGTGCCCTGATGCACCATTTCATGTGCCTTCACCACACTGCCTTCGCATGGAACGATTCAGAGCGAGGAAAATTCCGCGAAGACTTCTTCCCACCGGTTGAAATCCCAGTCATCCCGCACACGCCTTGGGTGCAGAAAAATATTCCAATCCCACCCGGAATTTATGATGAAGTCTGCCGTATTATTCGCTCTAAAATCGACGCCGGCGTCTACGAGCCGTCGAACTCATCCTATCGATCTCGTTGGTTTTGCGTTGTCAAGAAGGACAATAAGAGCTTGCGTATTGTGCACGCACTTGAAGCTCTCAACGCTGTCACCATTCAGCACAGCGGTGTTACCCCGCTCACGGATCAAGTTGCAGAGCAGTTCGCCGGCCGTGCATGTGGTGGAATTCTGGATTTATATGTGGGATACGACGAGCGAGTTCTTGCCGAGTCCTCGCACGATTACACAACATTTCAAACGCCTTACGGAGCACTTCGGCTCGTAACCTTGCCCATGGGTTGGACCAACTCTGTCCCCATCTTTCACGACGACGTCACGGAAATTTTACGCCCAGAAATTCCGCACCATACCATCCCCGTCATAGACGATTGCCCAATTCGCGGTCCCGCATCACGCTATCAGGACGCAGAGGGAAATTACGAGACTATTCCTCAGAATTCGGGAATCAGGCGCTTCGTATGGGAGCACTTCCAGGTGCTTAACCGAATCGTAACACGCATGAAATATTGTGGGGGCACGTTCTCCGGCCTCAAACTGGTCCTATGTTGGCATACCATCACAGTCCTCGGACATGTTTGCACATTCGAAGGCCGTATCCCCGATCAGTCTCACATCGCCAAAATCGTGAACTGGGGTCCGTGTAAAGACCTTTCGGAGGTCCGCGCATTTCTTGGCACCGTTGGCGTGGCTCGTATTTTCATCTACAACTTCGCTCATCGGGCACACGCACTAATATTCCTCACACGGAAGGATGTTGTATTCATATTCGGCCCCGAACAAATCGCAGCACAAGAGGATTTAAAAGACGCACTTATCCACTCACCGGCGCTCCGTCCCATAGATTACACCTCAGCCGCACCAGTCATTTTCTCGGCCGATACCTCCTACATCGCGATTGGATTTATGCTCGCCCAGTGTGACCCCGAAAATTTGGATCGCCGCTTCTATGCGCATTTTGGATCAATCACCCTTAACGACCGCGAGGCCCGATTTTCGCAGCCAAAATTGGAGCTCTACGGCCTTTATCGCGCCCTTCGCGCCTGGAAAATTTACCTCATCGGTGTACGTAACATCGTGGTGGAAGTCGACGCGCGTTACATCAAAGGAATGCTCGCCAATCCCGATATCGCCCCAGGAGCCAGCATGAACCGCTGGATTCTCGCCATATTAACGTTCCATTTCACGCTTGTCCACGTACCTGGAGTCTCGCACCGCCCCGACGGCCTCTCTCGCCGCAATCCTCAGCCAGGCGATGAACCCGAACCAGAAGATGATTTCGATGATTGGATCGACCGTGCACACGGTTTCATGCACCAGATCAACGACTCGCCTTACGTGTCTCGCCCACAGCAGACGATCGCGACGCTCTCGGCCGAAATAATTCCCGCAAACAAAGAAGCTCCGGAGTCGCTGGCTTACGATATCGTGCCACGTTCAAACAATGCGCGACTTGCCGACGCACGCATAGACCGTGTCCGTTTATGGCACGAGAATCTCCGCCGCCCACGCGATATGAAGGATGCCGATTATCAGGCATTTGTTCGCTATTGCCAGGAATTTTACCTCGCCGACGATCAGCTTTGGCGTAAAGACCCGCAAGGCCGTCATAAACTCGTGGTTATCCCCACTCGCCGCCTATTCATCCTCCGCTCGGCACACGATGACGTCGGACACCGCGGATTTTATGCGACGCGCGCGCTTCTATCCGAGCGATTTTGGTGGCCATATGTGGCTCACGATATAACCTGGTGGCTGCAAACGTGTTATCTTTGCCAAATCCGGCAAAAACGCCAAATTCGAATTCCTCCGACCGTCGCAGTTCCAGCGCCATTATTTTCGAAGGTTCACATGGACACCATGCACCTGCCCACCAGTGGAGGATTTAAATATCTCGTCCAAGGCCGCTGCTCCCTCTCGACATACCCGGAATTTCGTGCACTTCGCAAGGAAAATGCGAAAGCCCTCGGAGATTGGATTTTCGAGGATATATTATGCCGTTGGGGCACTCTCACCGAAATCGTCACGGACAACGGCACACCATTCGTGAAAGCGCTGGCATACCTCGAGAAGCAGTATCACATCAAGCATATTCGCATTTCGGGATATAATTCCCAGGCAAACGGCCTCATCGAACGGCCTCATCTCGATATTCGCGACAGTTTATTCAAGGCCTGCGACGGAGTGCAGAATAAATGGCACCTGTCACTATACTCGGTATTCTGGGCTGATAGAATCACCGTTCGCCGACGCATGGGTTGCTCCCCATATTTTGCCGTTACCGGAACGCATCCGTTGATCCCTCTTGACATCTCCGAAGCCACGTATCTGCTTCCGCCACCCGACGCCGTTCTCAGCACATCCAATTTAATCGCCCAGCGCGCCATCGCACTCCAGAAACGACGCGAACACTTGGCTCACATTCATTCGGAGGTGTACGAAGCGAGACTACGAGCCGCGATTAAATTCGAGCGTGATCATGCCGCAACGCTCCGAGATTACAACTTCAAACGAGGAGATTTAGTGCTGATGCGAAACACAGCCATCGAAAAATCACTCAGCCGGAAAATGCGCAACCGCTACCTCGGACCGCTCATCGTAATTTCACGCAACCTAGGCGGAGCATATATTTTGTGCGAACTCGACGGATCAGTCTTTCATCGGCCCATTGCAGCGTTCCGCGTGATTCCGTACCTCGCTCGGAAGAAAATTCCCCTCCCCCCTCTCGAAGAACTACTGGACATTTCGACCGAACATCTACGCCAGATGGAACAAACCACGCTTTCCGATCCAGAGGATGATGACCTCGAACCGGCCGCGGATATTCTACCCTTGCAATGACCGACTTCCAACCGACTTCGTATTTCAGTTGGGAGGAGCCAACATTGTTTTTGCATCGGCTGCCTGAGGACAGTCAGTTTTTCAGTTGGGAGGAGATGATGCGCACCAGTGCGCGCTGTTCCCGGAAGTCTCGTTCATGGGCGAAGCTTTCCCGGAAGATTGCCGACGTCACGGACTTACACAGCCACGATCGCCGGCGAACGAAACCGATCAGTTTCCCAATTGGGCGATATTCTTGTATCGTTCGTCGACGAAACTCCTACGAGACCTCGTTCGTCGACGAGCAGTCCCAATATGGATGGATATTCTCAGAAGTACCATGCGGTCCTCGGAAGGATCTTGGAGCGCGTAGCTGGAATGACTAAAGCATGAGTAATCTTCTTCTATAAAAGCCCGTAGTTACTATGTACTGTTCAAGGATCCCCCTCCCCAATACACCTCTCAATTGCCCTTACCTCGCTCCCGAACCGCCTACGCCATCGCACGTCGCCGAGACGTTGAAGCACGTCACCGAGACGTTGAAGACATCGCACGTCGCCGAGACGTTGAAGCCACCGCACGTCATATAGACGTTGAAGCCTCCGTATTACCCGTCCCCGGAGCCGGTCAGCACGTACGTGATCTGGTTTTGGATCTTCTTAGACCCACCTCGCACCCCACGTCCACTTCTCCCATCTTGGGGTTGTTGTTGTTCATTTGTTCAGCATCCACTCTTAGAGTCAGAGTTGGCGTATCAGCGTAAACCAAGGTTCCGTTGCGTGTTGGTTGCGTGCGATACTCGTCGTGAGAGTGCCGGTGATCTCCGAAATAACTGATGGATGACTAAAGTTTTGTCTCGACATCCATGTCCCTCCAGCATCCGCTAAGCCATGCCCGCCGTCGCTGACTCGCTTAAGGCGCTCTCATTCCTCTCTGAACACCTCTAATCCCTTGACCACGCTCGACTGTGTCTGACTGGTTCTGGCCCGCGTAACTGCCCTTCGGTTTTCTACGCTGTCACCGCGTCACCCTCATCAGCCGCTCGAGTTGGCGCGGTTGATGCTTGGTTGATGCGCAGTCTGCGCCTGCTCCGAGAGAGGTAATGGAACACGCAGATCGTGTACCTCCGAACAAACACCTCCCGTCGAACATGTGATCCTCGAGGACTGCACGGTGCATAGGTGGCTCCGCGTGGAACGCGAGGACGTAGCGGCCCAGCGGGCGAGCTCACTCGCGCCGCCGCACGCCAAATCTTGGTCGAGCGTGCAAATGGGTATAGAGAGCACCGTCCGGTAGAGACTATCGTGCCGTTTGCGCTCTGGATTTCGTTCATCCTTCATTTCCCTTTTCTCGGGCCGCATCATTCATATATGGGCCAGGAACTCCCTGTTACAGCTATTTGCGGAACATAAGGTGCGGATCATTTTTTTTTTTCTAAAAAAGCACTTTTCACTAATGCCCCTCCAACTCACTCAATTCATCCCCAAATGTCTTCAAACCTAGACCAAACAATGGGGAATAACTTTCTGCAGTGCTTAGGGTATGTGTAATATTTATTCTACCCGACCGACATGTCCAAATGGGGCAACAGAGAGTTTTCAGCTGTTGCCCCTCTATCTGTGAAGATAATGCCCAAGATCTCTTGAGAATCTATGAATGGCTTCTCAATGAGATATTACATTGCTTAGGGTGCATTTTACTGCTATTTTTTGAGGTATAGGGTGTGAAATATCACTCAAATTTAACCTATATTTGAAATCCTCATAGATCACCATAGTAAAACAGATCTGCAGATTTTCTACCATCCTAAGCAATGTGTTATATATCCATAAGTTGTCCCAAGGCACAATTTCCGGAAACTGAAGGATAATGCTCATGATACAGGGGCAATAGCTGAAAATTGTCTGTTACCCCATTTGGACATGTCGGTTGGCTAACAGAAATATACCACATACCCTAAGCACTGCAGAAAGTTATTTCCCATTGTTTGGTCTAGGTTTGAAGACATTTGGGGACGAATTGAGTGAGTTGGAGGCGCATTAGTGAAAAGTGCTTTTTTTAGAAAAAAAATGATCCGCGCCTTATGTTCCGCAAATAGCTGTAAACGCCCCTGTGCTCCAGAAAGACAGCGACGACGCCTTGGCCAGCCGGTTCCTTTCGCACAATGGGATATTTCGAGTTTTTCCGTGTACGTCAATTTCTTGTCCTCCAAATGTCTTCAAATATCTTCCAAGTGCGCCGCTCACCGGGTGAGCTGAACGTGCCCACACTGAATGATTAGAAGACGCCGCTTCGGGACACTACGGCTTCCATTTCGGCGAAGAACCACCGTCGCGTGCGTTTATCAATCCTTTTCTTTCTCATCCCAATTTCCCGGCGCCTTCATTATCTCTTCACAAACAAGTACACGCCCCACCATCGACCCGGTAAATGCATTCATGCGCGGACCTCATCTGTTTCCACTTTTTCACCGTCCTTAATCCTGATATTGCTACAGCGTTTATGCACCCCACCGATCCTATAGCCAATGCAGCCGCGGTTTTCCTCAAGAGTCCGTCTCAGACCACTCCCAAAGCTCCAACGGCGCCGCCGCGCGTATCCGGGTGAGTGTATCAATCGTTCCCCTTTTGATTGCAGTTATCCGTCGATTTAGTCCGCCTAACGGTTTCGATGCAGAAACGAAAAAATATCGTCGCACGTCCTCGTTCTTCCCTGTCTTTTTTTTGCGCCACTTCACTTGTCATCAGACAGGGTACCACACCCAACCGGGAATGAAATGCCAACAGTGGAAAGAAGACAAATCTCCGCCTCTGGCTGGGCAAGCGGATGGATACAAGTACGACGCCGGATATCGCATGGTATGTGGTGTTCATTTCTCCCGTCTTTCGAAACTCGCTGAGGAATACATTCATTCAATAATAGCGTGTGCACGGCAGCAGAGATGGAGACGGGGGCTGGGCTGGATCTAAAACCCTTCGACTCCCCGTAATGAATTATGATCCGGTGATAAGGCGTGTATCATTACACACCTGAATTCATCAATTTTACACTAGTACACGCGGATAGCTGTATACAAGAAGTAAGACTAGAGGATGCTAGTTTAATCCCGGAACTGAGCATTAAGCCTTTGAAGCGTTGCAAACTAGCATAACTATCAAGGCTCAGACAGTATTAACGGTACCTTCACAAATGGGGCCTGCAATAGTGACTGAGTAAAACCCAGCTAGCTATAGGAATATCCTGGCAAGTTATATGTCAAAGATGTAACAAGCTCGGATTCAATATGGACATCAGGCGACTAAGGGACTTTGGAAGGATTCAAACAGCATAAGACTATTAAAATGTGCACTACGGAAGTAAGGAAATAAACTAGACCAGGCTACTAGAAGGGCATTTAACTGGGAGCGCGGTTATGGCATGCAAGAAAGTCGAGTTCCAATGATTAAGTAAGCTATCAATCGTCGATTCATAGCTTACTTAATCATCAGTAATATCTAACTCAAAAAGGTTTAAAACCACTATATCCACAGTGTGCAGGGTTTTTATTAAATGCGTTGCCCAGGCAAGACTTGATCAAAACCGGGCCCTGAAGTATCATGTGATCGCGTTTGATCATGTTCTAAAGAGAGAGGCGAGTTGGCTTCAAGGAGGTTAACTACAACAGACAGATGACGCTTCAATGGTCTAGACAGACCTATAGGCGTAGGGACTAGGCACAGAAAGCCTTCCGGGAGTTCTCTCAGGCCTTCAACAAGGCTAGGAGCTAAGTAAATCCCAAAGGGCTTGGTTCAATATAAATGAGCCCAAGTCCTTCAGTCAGCAAGAGACTGTTAGCCAATAGAACGGCCAGGAGATCAAAGGTATCCGGATAGCTATCCGTAGTTATTCACCTCGGTGGTTAGATTAATAGGTAGTAAATACTATAAAAGCAACATGTAAAGTAATAATTAGACAGTGAAATACTCCCCCAGTTGTTGGCACCCAGCTCTTAGTAGCTCTAAGTTTCATTTTGTTAAGACCGTGCCTAATTAGCCGCTCTTACAACTTGTACTTACACCCATTGAGAATTCAATAAGCTCTTGTATTAGAGTCTTAGTTGTCTTCAACCCAACCAGCCGTTAAAAACCATCAACTTGGGGTTGACTCTATATACACTCGGTGACCTTAAACCAGTCCCACACATTGTTTAGAACACACGAGTAATCTAATTGAGGTGCTTAATAGACCCTATTTGACTATTCAAGTTAAGAAGTATCGAGTTGGCGCCAGTTTGAGATTGAAGGTCGATACGCCTGACCTACATCCCCAAACACACACACGTTAGTATTGGAGTTGTTAGTTGTTAGATTTGGTATTGGATTTAGTGGGACTTTGTTTCACTCAGTTTGGTATTAGATTTCACGGCTGCACGCCACTGCATCGTTTCACCGGATCTTGCACGGACGTTAATGTTGCCTCTAGCGTTTCCGGCGTTAGATCTCAATTTTCACGACTCCCGCGTTCCTGGAATTCGCGAACTACAGTTGGACAACCTCCTCTCTCTCTGGCGGGACTCATGCAGCAATTTGTTTTCTGACCTGTGAGCCCTCTTACGCGGCCCCGGTGCACGCTGCAATTTATCTATGAATTCCTCGAGACAGTCAGGACTCCGACTGATTCGAATGCCAATGTCTTTTGAAGTTCAATTCCACTATCGGAAGTCGAACCCGGAAAATTCTAGTGTAGTGCCGGGCGCCCGCAGTTTGTGTCATGGTGACCCCTCCCTTGACACACCTGATAAGATTAACAGTAGGGCGCCGTTCTTTGGCGTACTCTTAACCTGGACATTATTTAAAAACCTTTCCCGCGCACCTCCCTGAAATCGTACCCGCTACTTCCGGCCATGGTCCACTCTTACGTAGTGTATGTCGATCGTCCGTGAAGTGACGGGCCCGATTGGAACGCCTGCCATTCATTCTCTAGTCACCCTCGTTCACGCTGCTCAAACACTTCGAGGCCCATACCTGTCTGGGTTAGGGCAATTCTGAGTCTGAGCGTGGCGATCTCTGAGTCTGAGCGTGGCGATCGCATTGATTCGCAATTGTTTAATGAACTATGCGAACACTGGTCGAAAATGTCAATCGATGGGAGCTACACACACCTGGGGCTGTGTTGCCAGGTCACTCGACAGCTTTGTGCACTGCTGCCTCGTCTGGACTCGGCTGTGTCTGGACATAATCTGCAGATCACACACTGCAGCTCGGACCAATGGACGTAAGTCCGAGCTTTCGTTGAAGCAGCACCTCTTCAGCGTGCTTTCCGAGCTCTGCTTTATTAATACTTGGGATATTTCTGCTCGGCGCGCAAGTTTGCCCCGTTTCTCCTCGGATCGAGATACGGCTTCGTTCCAGAAATTCGGCAATGGCTCATCAACTCTCGACGGTTATGGGGCGGCGAGCTGGGCGTGCCTCTAAGTCATCACATCGGTGTCGAGTCGTCATTATACAAATTTCATTTCGTACCGAAGACGCTACGATGGCCGGCGGGGACTTTTCTCTTGTCACAGAATCTTTGGTGGGAGCGGAATAGGTTAGTGATCTCCCCTGAGGATCGGTCTCCGCTGTACATTTCAGCTCGTCTCCCTTGGAAATATGTAAGTTTAACAGCCATTGATTCAACTGGAGTCAAAATAATCATGTTCCCATGCAGATCAGGCGTGAAGTCGATAGCAAAGGCGCCCAAACTTGTATAAAAGCCCCATCTCAATCTCTTCAAGCCCTAACTGTCTCAAGTTCTAACCATGTCGACCTACACGTCAGAAATCCCACCCCGTGTTCAGATGGCATGCTCTAATTGCCGCCAGCGCAAAGTCAAGGTAAAATATGATTGACCGCACTCTATGTTATCTCATCGCACCGCCAGTGCATCACACAGTCGGAGAAAACAGTGTGCCTCCGCTGTCAACATAATGGGTTGTTATGCGAATATGTCGCAACGGAAAGACAGGCCCGCTCCAAAGACTCGGCGCCATTCGAGCACAGCACGTCGGAGTCTGGGAATACCGGCGCAGCTCAAGCTACGTCCTACCACAACCACGGCCCATCCCCGACGTATGGTACGAAAAATCCACCCGAAGGGGCGAAGCCACCATACATGTACTCCGGGGCGCCTTTAATGCCTATGGCCCATCCGCCGCCGATCAATCCACAGGCTAGCTCACTGTACAGGCCGCCCCACCAGCGTCAGAGTCCCTTACACGCGTCCTTTCCTCACCAGCCGGGTCCGCCCACTCCATACACCAGCAATATGAGAACACCAAATGTTCCTTCTGTCCCGACCCAACCAACTCAACAGCATCCCTACCCATCCCCATCACACAATCCCGCAGGATACCCCATGCAATACGAATACAACTCGAATTATGACTGGAACGCATCAAATCGTTCGCGGTAAGCTAGTTTAACTCCCCATTGATTTATTATAAACAATGATCGACCAACAGCTGTTGCGTCTGTCCGCCAGGACCTTGTTACTGTGGAGGGTATCGCTAGGGAGCTGGTCAGAAAGGATACGTATGATGTAAAATTCAGTCATGCCTGCGGGAAAATCTGTAAGCTGAAAGGAACCCGAAAATGAATGATATAATTTAACCGGCATGTTCTTGGGCCACGTTTACCTTTTACAGCGAGCTGAATTGAGGAGAGCCACCAGTACTAATTACCCGTTCGTCGCCGAAGGGGGTTAAGCGACGGGAGATGACTGTGAACTTGAAGATCTCATTGACTCTGAGTGCGCTCCTGTCAGTTTCATCGTCCATGGTTTATCAAATTCATTATGTTTCGGAAGTTACGTGCATGACAGTCGCAAAAGTTACTTCTGGGTGAGTACGAGAACACGCAGGGCTTTAGTTTGAAAAATTGTTACGTTGAGTTTTCTCAAATCGTGGGGATCCTCACATTACAACTTCTGATTGGGCCACTAGCGTCGAGGTAGCAGAAGAAAATGAATCCCTACCGCATTAATTTCCAACGTATATATCAGAAGTAGCGGGCAGAATACACCCACCCGTTCAACGCCATCCTAGTGTGCCTCCGAACAGACACACACACTGAGAAATTAAGTCGTTCGCGCCCACGGATCGCGACGATGAGATGGCGACGCAAATGGGTTGCCCGTCAGCAAGCCCGCACTTGGAACGGGAACGGGATCTTCGCGCGCAGAGCGAGCGCATCGGCGCCCTCGTGAGGCTGCTGCACACGCAAGCGGGTGGATGGTCCGGGCGCTGGAGGAAATTAACATTTTCAGCGCCGTGCTTTGAGTCAGTTGAGATCGAAATGAGACACACCGACTTGGCGGGGTCTCGACGTCGGGCGCGCTGTGGCCGTGGATGTCAACGCCGGGCTCTCCGTGCGCTGACGCTTAGGCGGGTGGGCTGGCTGGGAGGTGGCTTCGATGGCAGTGTCAATTTCGTTGGAATGCGGACTGATAGAAGGGAACGCACGGGATTCGGGTGCCGGGCGACGGAGCCGCAGGATCAACGACGGAGTTGAAGAAAGGTATAGGTTGAAAACGGAGGGATTCAGGGTTCAAAGACATCTCACCCGCATCCGATGTCGTGGTCGCGGCCGAGCGTGAAGCAACTGTGGACTTGTATAGCGACATCATCTCTGAGGAAAGATATGAGGCCGGAATGGAATGTCGGTAAAGAGAAAACACACCCGCATCCAGAGTCGCCTGGGTTCAGGTGCCTGCGGAGCCACATTCGGAGCGGCGAGCTGGTCCATGCTCTGAAGCTTTTGCACGACGAAGGTGCGAATTTCGAGCATTGTTTTCTTTTCCGCCTCGAGTGCGACACGCTCTGCATCGAGACGCTCGCGGTCTTTGGTTAGATCGTCTCGCTCCCTCTGGAGCCCCTCGCGCTCCTCCTCGACAGACGCAGCGGGTTCCACTCGGTTCGTCTCATGCGCCTTCTTCAAATCTGCCATCTCACGAACCTTCGATTCCACCGCGGTCCGCGCGTCATCCCGCTCCTTCGCAGCCCCGCTCAGAGTCACGCAAGCCCGCCGGTACCTGTCAACATCGTCTTCGGGCCCCACAATCCTGGAACGGAGGTCATTCAGCTGCTCTTCAGCTTCGGCAACGGTGATCATTGCGATAAGGGGTTGGCCGCGCGCGGTGGATAACGCGCGCTGCGCCTGCTCCAGTGCGGCCGCCGCAGCCGCGTAGGGATCGGAGTCCATCGGATTATCGCCCTGGGATTCTGTTTTCGCGATAGTTGGCGGCATGGATTAAAGGATTCAGCGAAGGAAGGAGGCTTAGGCCAGGGGCGGCGAGGGGGGAAAGACTAAGACCGTCAGCGGATCAATCGGCCCGGGCTTCTGGACCAAGGCGGATTTTGCCCAGGTTAATCGAAATGAGCGCTGGCGTCGCGTCAAGATGCACGACAGCCTCAGCGGCACGTCGCGTCGGTAACTCCATCGTGAAGCGTCGAACGGAATGCTCCCTATGAGCCTTTGAGTCTCTATTTTCGCTCCGGTTCGGTATCCATGTTGAATACTTAGTTTCCCAACTCTGCGTCTCATTTTATTAATGATGTACCGAGAGGGATCACACTAGGTCTAATTATTTAAGCCATGGAGATTCGTTATACATGATACATAAGACCATACCGCTACACGCGATTCATAACAGGTAAGCACCACTCGTGAATGTCAGCCCTAGTCTGCGGAGGCGGTTTGCATCCTGAGCGGGCAGCTCCACAATTTTCTCGTCGTCACTCACACATAAGGTGTAGATTCTCATCCCCCAAACGTTGAAATCCTTGTCCATGCCATCTTCTATACAATGGCCGAGGTCGGTTTAGCACCGATGTCGGTGCTGGAGGAAGTTTTTTGGACGGCAGGAGAGGTGGCCAGGGAGTGAACTGGACTTGAAGGTGTTGAGAATATTACGTGCAGGTTGGTTGAAAAAAACGCAGTGGTTCTTCGGGAGGTTCACAAGATATTGATGGGTAAGATAATAATTGATTATGTAATTCTACTCAGGTTACCGAGCCTGCTTAAATAGACGAAGGTAACTAGGTATGACTCAGAAAGAGGCGATATAAGTCTCTGAATGAGTTGAAAGAAATAATGAATAGAACATGGTAGAACATTCAAGGATGTCCGAGTTGCCCGATGCCCGAGGCTTTATGGTTCCAGGTCATCACTAAACAGTAGGAAGTGTGAGGTGGTACATAGCGCGCAACATATTCCAAGCATCCCCTCAAAGAATAATTAGTGGCTCCGATATTTTGAGTCGGAAACAATGTACGTGGTAATACTACTCTGATGTGGTTCGGCTGCGAGGGTCGTCTCAAATGCGCCTCCATGGAGTTAAAGGAGGAGCACTCCTTGGGAAGTTGACCTAAGGAATTCGATTAGGACAGGACATTCGAGAATAGGATTCTTGTGAGGAATCAACCTTGCCGCTGAATACAACATCAAGAGCTAATATTCAGCCATCTAACATAATATTGTTCCAAACGATTAACCCGCCAAGTCGTGGGGTTTACTGTCAGATTGCTCCGAAGATATCTGGCAAGGCCGTAAGTACGAGATGCAGCATGCTGGGATAGAAGACATGAAAGATATCCACCTCTGTGCTCACACGGGCCGCCGCCTCTAGATCAGTTACTTGCTCCCGATCCGGCCGACCCCAGTGGATTTCTTCAGTGTAAGGCGTGGCAATGAGGCTCTCTGGCGCCATGTCTGCTCGAACCAAGCTCGAACATTCAAACTGGAAACTAGCACAAGAGCATATCTGAGGCAGCGTTATCAAAAGAGGTGCAGGGCTGTTGGAATAGATCGCCCACAGTGGTCCGAGCATGGAGGCACTACACAGATAGGAATATCAATATAATTTCTCGACAAGCCTAGGTGGTTTGCTCACGGGAATTGGCAAAGGTTGTTCGTGGGGTACAAGACAAAGAGTATGGCTTCTACAATCGCGACGATGGTCGTCACTGCCCCAGTTTCGACGGTGTTAAAAAATGAGTTTCTCAATTATAGTGTAGGTCTGCTTCCACGGGGTTCTTCTTCGGTACTGATGGAGCTACCCGCGGAGAAGTAAGTGAAGGAGCCACGAACGAGAGCATGAAACAGCGCACTATGAAAATCATACTCGACGTGATCACAATATCGCAAACGGCACTACCGATTAGCCAGACCTATAGAGATAGAGGTCAGATTATTAGTGCGGACAGCACCTGTATATCGCAGACCCTTGCTCCAATCAAGAGATTCTTCATTGTGGATAAATCTTGGTTCTTTGCGATTGGAGCCTCATTTATTATCCCGGCCAAACTTTGCATGAGCACAAGCTACCGATGCACACCGTCAGTTCGAATATACGGGGTATTTTACGCACACGCACCAGGACGATAGCGAAGCGACAAAACGCGCCCAAATTCTGGTCTCCCTTGAGAATGTATATTCGCCTGAAGAATGGTTTAAGAATTGAAGTACGCATCGAACCGATCCATTCACCCAGCAAAGAATATCTGCACGATAGCCGACGCTTAAAAATGGTCAGATCCGGCAAGCGACGAATGGAAAAACTGACTCAAGCCGCCCGAGATCGGAGTTATCATTGCCGACCACGAGGAGTCGACGAAAGCGGTGGGCGACCCCCACCTCAGCTGGCTGCGGGAATTCATCTGTACTTTTCAAGCGGAGGACTACAGGTGCGATCCAACCGACAACGGGCCTGGACTAGAGCGTTGGGATCTTGTATACACTGTGTCAATGTGGTCGAGATATCGAGTTGGTGGACGGTACGTCCACGGACGGCGATGGGAGGATGGGTGAAGCAGGATACGTTCCGGACCAGGTGAATCGGACCAACGCTGACTAGAAGACGAAAAAAAGAGCGTATATTTCAGACAGATCGATCCCGAGTCGAATGGGCGTCCTGCCTAAGTAGATCAGGAAAGAGTGACGGTACAGAACCCACTGATACCGAGCCTATCATGGTTCAGTTGTACAAATCCGAGGACAACGCAAGATTAATCAGAGAGATCCAGGGGACAGAGTGATTTGAGATTGGAAACGGATGATGCCAATTGGAGGCGGATTATGGAAGGGGCTGGGTCCCGATTACACGATCAGTCTCCCGTTCCTTACCGAGTGCAGATGCGAGCCCTTCGCTATCAAGTCATGCATGTGTGCGGTCTCGTCGAAACCCACACGGTCGGATCATAAATTGAGAGTGAACGCCTGAGGGACTTGTGTCGATTGCAGCGAGAGCGATGGGATATACAAGCCAAACAGCACTCTGAACCGGAAGCAAGCAATACTTTGAACCGGAAGCAAGACGACCTCATGGTGGGTCGGTGGCAGGAGGGGATATAATTAGAGTTGCGTCCCCCAATCGGGCATGAATGGAGGTGTAGATGTACGCCAGCAACATCTTCCTCCGACTCCATCCGAACATCATGAATAGAGGGAGGGAAGAGCCGATTGTCCTGGTGTGAATCAGCGGCAAGCGAAGGAGCGATGCGACATTGCAAGCTCAAGAGGAGAAGCGTGGTCATGACTCATGGACGTTGGAAGCAAGAGCATCGGCAAGGATCGGATCAGTGATGTGATCACACCGCCACATCACGGCCTGTTTCTTTGTATCTCCAATCGCAACCGTCCGCCGCCATTCAATGAATCTCAAGTCGGAGAAATTCACCTTCGTGCTCACACTTACGGATGCGCCCTAAACCGTAGATCGCAAGTCCAATAATCGCCTTTCACAGACACTTGTTCGGGTGTTGGCCATTCCTCCTTTGCTAAAGGTCTCAGTGAGAACCGGAACTTGTAGGGAAAAGTTTTTTGGCTCCTGTATCGCCGTATATCTGTTGTTACGACATCGTTGATTGTTTCGATGCACAAGCTGTTCGAAGACGTTGTATGCTATTCAAGTACCAGTCAAAGCCGAAGATAAATCCGAGTTTTGCCCAGCGGTCTGTGGAACGGAAAGTATTCAGAAACATTTACTTGCAGAAATCAGAGCCATGGAGTGCGGAAGGAAGGTCTATCAACCCGGTAAATATTTCAGAACGGCAATCGTGCTGAGAGGCTGGTGGTAACTGGAACGAATATGCGTGCAGCAATCGATGAGGGAAGTGGGGGACTACGAGTCAATGAAGGGAGGCATCTCAAAAAAAAGACTCGTGTGTGGAAATCCAAAGAGGGGAGAAAGATTACAATTAAGTACGCACCTCAGGATGCAAAAAATGTAGCCCGAGTCGGAGACTTCCAGTAACACTGACGGGCCCCAGGGTGTTCGTGAAGGCAAGGGAAATCTTTCCGGAGGCAGTGTCAACGGATCTGGCCCTCATTGTGAGTAGTGGTTGTGGCTGAAAATAATTGATTGAATGAGTACGTACCGCAAAATAGATCTGATGAGCTCTATCCACAACTCGAGGTAACCGTGAACGTGTGAACCGCTGTGGAGACTAGATTATATGGAAACGATAGACCGGATGAGAGCGAGGCAAAAACGACCATTATTCGGACTGAATAATCTGACCCGGAGTCGAACAGGTCAGCTGGGGTAAGTCATTTGAATGCAGGTGCGGTGGGCCTACCTAAGAAAGCGAACGCGAGATATCCTGTTCGTTTGACTCGGGATCGGGCCATCACGAGCAGGAGATGATTTATTTCGTAGCCTCGTATTTCTGATTCATTCAGTATCGATCGCTGTCGCCGCTGGAAAATATGGAGTCAGTAAGCCGGATGAAGGGGTTCGAGGGCAGCACGCACGCACATGTGGAGTTACAGTACGGTACTGTAGAAAACATACCCACTTTCCTCGAGTTCTGTCTGTGTGTCAGGGAAGTCTGATAGGATATTGAGTAAGTAGATAGCAGGAGCGCGACGTACCGGCTGGCTGGTCAGTAATTTTTTTCGCGCCGGTCCGATGCCGAATGGGGAGGCAGAGGAGGAGAAGACCCGAAATCTGGGTCCAGGAAGACCGGGTAGAGATTATTGACAAAGGAGACATACCTATCGAGGAATCTGACTGAGGTTCATTCTTGAAGCGACAAGATTACATCTGGAAGAGGGCCGCGAATCAATGATGAAGGAGATCGAGTCCACACCCCCGGGTTGATTTCCTGAAATTGAAGCACTACCCGCGTTGATGGATAATCTCGTCGAATTGAGTCTACGAGCACGGAGGAGCGTTGAAGGCGACGGTATATATTACAAAGAGACCCACATAATGAAATCGAATACTTCAAAGTGCAGCGGCAGCTAAATAAAGCTCAAGTTAGTACAAGATGAACTAACGCGAATAGAGTACGGGGCATACTTACCTCGTAGTCAATAACCTTGCAGTATACATCAAGTTGAGACATCGAGTCGCGAAAACTTGTGCAGGAGGTGTTGAAATCGAGTCTTATAATACTAATAGACTTATCTGATGGACGGCGAGCATGTTTCGAAAGAAAACACCTCGACGGTGCAGGCTACCCGAAACGAGGTTCAAGCCACTGCTAAGTAGATAAGACTCAAGTACAAATAGAGTGAGGACATACCTCGTGAGACATGTCACAGTCAATCCTCGAGATGAATTCAACGTCAGTAAATGTTAGTCCACACACCGGCAAACTCACCTTATCAAACGGCCTAAAATTCTGAGGGTCAAACTCGGAACCGAACCAGACCTCGGGGTTCCAACAGAGTGCACGACAACTTGAGTCAAGTTCCTAACTCAAGGCCAATTCGTGGAAAATAAGTTCTTGACAGGCTCCGCAACGCAAGAAGAAGAAGGAAGTCAGTTCGAAATAGAAAGATAAGAAGAGGTGGGAGGCACCGAGTTGAGTTTCAGGCTCGGGGAAACAAACTAGCAATGCAGCGCAAGAAGATGAGAAAAGTGGGAACCCACCTAATGCCGGTCCGTGACTAGGTGGGTACCACATCCACCCGATTGGAAGATAAAAACCCACAGGCACTAGTATGCAATAAAATGAACGTCGTAGTGTTCCTTATCAACTCCAAAGCTGTACCTATCAGGAAAACGAAATCTTCAAATGCAGACCTAACGTACACTGCTAAAAGTCGTACCCGCGATGAGCAAGAGTTACTAAATGTCCAAAAAAAAAGTCAGAAAAGCCGTGCAGTCATCCACTGAAGGTGTGGGTCTACCTAGCAGATCCACCATTGGAAATCGCCTCGATGCTCCCCGCCTTACCGACTAACTTCATCAAAAGGGCGACCGAGTCTGAGCGCTTGGAGTTGCTTGAGAATGGTGAACTTTCCCGTGCCGGGGAAACCATTCAGGACAATGACCATGCCTCCGGAGGGCAATGCCCTGGAGCTGGACGGCATCGAGTCGAGGTCGTGGCGGAGCACAGGTTTCCCGGACCGAGTGATCCGTGATGGGTCGGAGTTTGAAGTCTGAGTGTGTCCTTTACGCATCGCGCGCTGAATGTGTGTACTGCCTCAATCTGGGCCAAAGTTTGCGAGTTGGTTTGAACTCTCCACTTCTTATATAATTATTCTCGTCTTAGCTTGAGAGATTGGTGCCTGGCCCTTCTGAACGCTGAAAACTTTCATGGAAACGGTGAGATGTACTTACTTCCGTCTAGCGGTCCTGGATACATGATAGCCTACACCGCGGTCCATAGAGCGATTCTGTGCGCCGGCTTATTTGCTCCACCCACTGCGAACTCGTGTGTACCCGGTACCGACCAAATCTTCTCACATTCTCCTGCGATCGCTGCTCCCCGTGCCACAGAAAAGCCTGGGTGATTAGAGGACAGCTTATAATTAAACTTGTTTGGAAAGCCTGGAATCTGGTATGCCGGATCCTAACACAATTCCGCCCGTGGCATAGTATCAATTTTCCTACTCAGTCTGCGGTACGTTCGCAATCTCATGATATGAGATTCCATACGTCGACAACGGACTACTGGCCAAGTTGACTTCATTTAGGGGTCCCTGAGGTCATCTCAACGGACAACTGCAGAATACGGCGGCCGAAACGATTCGGGAGATGATGACGGTGCGTATTCAGCTGCGCTTCGACTCTATCTTCAACTCGTCGATCTCCGCTCTCATCGGATCTGCTTCGACTTGACCTCCTTTGCCGGTTCTATCTTTGGTCTAATATTATCCCAGCCTGTATCACGCTTCCTCAGTTGCGTCGGCTCATACTATTCTCGTGGCCTTAGGACCGCAGCCCAACATCTTCACAGCCCAATTTTCCTGGTCACAGCTCACCTATCTCCACCTCGCCCTTCCCTTGGAAGTCGTCGCTGCACGCACGGTTCTGTAACACGGAAGGAACGTGCAAAGAAAAATTCAGGGGGATTACTTGGCCAAGGAAACCCGTGGCCAAGGTCAGCTCACCCTGGATGAAAATACGATGTCGATAAAGGTGCGCGAGCCCTACGAGCAGCGACACGAAAGCGGCACGGTCTTGGAATTCAAGAAAGAACCAAAAGGTAGATGAGAGCTCTCAGCTCGAGTTCGACAACCCCGAGAAAAACGCGGAAAGAAAAAATGAGCTGGGTGTAACGAGGAGAACCCTAACCCGACGAAAGGAAATAGCTTCGGGACAATGAGATAAAAGGGGAAAATATCAGGAAAACCACTTTAACCGACCCAGCAATCCGAAGGTGACAAATACGAAAATAGAGAACAGAACGAGCACGAACTGCCCTCATGCATACACGAAGCAATGTGGAGTGCATGATGCCGGATAGAGGGTCATCGAATGAAATCATGATACTCACCTCGACTGCCGCCACGAATCCAATATCCATTGTATCTTATAAGGTCTGAATTGGCGTGAACAAACCGAGGTTAATAATCCGGAGGACGCATCCTTCAAGCGAAAATATGTAGCAGAAGGGGGATTCGAGGGAGATTAAACGAGTATCCGGGGAGGGGAGGGGAGCAAATTTAGCGGCATGTGTCATTGCGCGGCAGTGGGCGGATAGATCTACAGGGCAAGATGGGGAAATGCTAGAACGGTGCGAACGTCATCGAGGAAAGGAGAAACAAACGAAATTCGCACCTCGTTCCTGATCCCACCGCAAGTTGGGACACCATTGCTCTGCCCAGCCCATCCCACTCTCCACGTTTACCTAGAGGGCGCTTTGCTCCGCACGTTGATCTCGACTCATGATCACTGAGGTGAGCCGTTCGAGATTTTTTGCTAAGTTTGCCTGAGAGGCCATAAGATCGGGGTGAAGTGACTAGACACAGAGCTCACCGGAAACATCAAGGTCAGTGACCGGAACGGGTATCAAGAAGAGGAACGGGGGGAGGGAGAGTATCTATCACGGAGATTGGGGCGAGTGTGAGAGGCGTCGTAAATAGATGGGTGAAGGGGCAGGAACGAAGGCGTGGTGCATGGGACAGAAAGCAGAGACTCGGAAACACGCACTGTGAGAAACGTTTAAAACGGGGCAGCAGCTAGTGGGTCATATACTTCCGACGGGTGTTGAGGGGATAAAGGAAGCTGCTTTGCGTGTAGAGTCGGCGGAAGCTGATTTTCAGAGGACAGTGAAGGCGCCGATGAAGAGCCAGTGAGACGGATTTCGTATGGGAGGGACATATGTGTCTTGCATCCCGGCGTCCGACTGTGTGGAGCTAAAAGCGGAGGTCAGTTTCAACCCCGTAGAGTCTAACCGCGGGGAAGAGATGAAAGAAAATACACAAAGGGGGCGGATAAAAGATGCCAGAAATGAAACATGGAACTGAATGCTCACTGAGAAGAGCCGCCGAAGATATCATGGACCAGCATGGCACGAGGGGGTTGGGATGAGTCGGGTGCGCCGGCGGTTGGGACTTTGGGTGATAAATGGGGGAAAGGAAGGAGTGGGGATGAGAAGGGACTACGTACGTTTGCCTCGGTAGCACACGGAGGGGCTGCCTGACGAAACCATCTGGGTCATGTTTCCAATTTAGCAAAAGCAAATGCAAAAACGAAAGAGAGAGAAGCACAGAGTAGGGATGGGAGAATGAGCAAATAAAACACGCACGTCGTTTCCGAAATGCTCGCCATCGCTCCTCTGCTCCTCAGTTCGTCTCGTTAGCCGTGTCTTGGGGATTCTCGGCTTCGTCATGTGCCACCGCTCAGCAAGTTGTTCGTCACAAGCTCGGAAATTGATCTGAGTACGTATGAGAGGGATATCATACAAGGGTTAGAAAGAATGACGGATGACGGGGGTGGGAAGGCAGGAGTATGGATCATGGAGAATAGAGGGGATGTGGAGACGATAAAATTTTCTTCCGAAGTGGGGAAGCGGCCAAAATTAAATGCAAACAGAAATGAAAATGGGGAGAGTGAAGGTGGAAGACAGCGGGGGTGAGAGGCGGGGTGTGTGAATGGACGAGGAGCAGGGAATTGGGGTCAAACGATGCATGCCGACTACGAGATGTCGTCGTGGTGACTAGCCTAGTTCGTCGTGCCTGTCCCCGGCAGTCCAAATTCCAACTCCAAGCGTGGCTTGAGCGCGAAGGCGAAATCAGTGTCGTTTTGGAGAGCAAAATCATGCCGGCGTTTGCCGAGCGGAACACGTGTTGTTGATCGCATGCACTGCCACGCTGACTTCTTTTCTTCCCGTCACCACCGTCGAGCTCATGCTCGTTCTTCGTCTGCTCTCCACGCTTCCAAAAATGTCGTTTCTATTACTTCAACCAACGCTGCCGGCTTTCGCTCCTTGGGCTTGGTGCCGAATCCGCCTCAATCTGGAGGTGAGATTTTTGTGCATTGCAAGCGTGCACTGTGCAAGGGCTCGGAGTATGGAATATTACTCCTGAGTTCCCGATAAATACTCTGGAAAAATAAATTCAACCAATATCCGTGCCCTGTTTTCCGGAGCAACTTCTGTTATTCGATCCGCGGCATCTTGCACGACTCTGAATCTGTAGAGATTGGTGCTCGTCCCCCAGCAGGACGAATGGACGCGCTTCTGACCCTGTGTCCTCCGACCTCCCCATAATACACCCCCTCTTCGTTCTCTTTTTCTTCCTTCAACTGGTCTCTGGTTCCACTCTAATCCCCGTGCGACGGCTTTTTTTTTCTGATTGCGATATGATATGATATGTTTTCGTGTTCGGTGATCCTGCTTTCCCTCTTACATGTGCGGTGCACTGAATTCGTTCTCAGTGTCAATGTGGAACGTGTTGTTTCCGTTCCGATAGGCCGCGCGCTTGAGTAAATGCGCAGCCTACAGTTATAAGAAATCAAGTCAAGTCAAGTCGATTTGTCCTCCGATACTAAAAACTACGATACTTGCATAGCACTCAGTCGAATACAGCTACGCGATGGGCCGCCACAGCAAATCAGACCGGTGAGCACATGCCTGAATAGTGGCTCTTCGAGCTGGTAGTGACCCCGCCTGAGACGACCATTTTTGACGTCAGCTCAAACTGATCTATATTGGGAATTTGTCCGATATTGATATAGCCTGTCCAAGGGAAACGTAAGAAACGATGTCGAAGAGTGCTTCTCGTACTCACCGCCGTCGTCTATGTGTCCCGTAAGGTAATAAAGGGCGGCCCATCCGGTTGCATAGAACGGAATTTCCGCCGTGCCTTGCCCAGTACATGTCTCAGTGGTGAACTGGTTTTTTTTTTTTATGAGTCGCGCACATGGTAAAATAGCCTGCGTCTCACTAACCTCCAAATGACATTCCGAGTTCGTAGAAGCAGGCATAATCTGACAATGAGCGTTCAAAACACACATGATATGTCCTATCCATCGATTCCATGGTACATTGGGGAGAACAAGTGCAATGCCGAACACATCACTATGCTCTATCTATGGGTTGTCGCCATCTGAGATACCATCCTCACCCACATGCCCATGCCCACGCCCACGCCTGCATCGCGCCCATGAAAGACCTCAAATTCAAAGATGAGTCTCACTTGGAATTGAACCTGGAACCCGATATCGATAATATTCAGTGAGATCACAGCAACGCAAGGTCAGTTGCACTATGTCTTACTACAGAGCTCCACATCTAATATAACTCTTAGTCTTGCACCATTTTTGAAGACCCGCTGCTCCAGAAGAAGCAGGTTGTATTCTTTGTAATTAGATATTGACCATTCACCGCCGCAATATATGTCTTTCTCCGTTCTTCTTCAACTTCTGGATCGACCTGACACACCCAAATGCATATAGCATGAATTTATACTACAATTTCTTTTGAACCCCGCACGCCGAATGCAAGCCATTCTGCGCAGTGGCGGTGCTCGGGCTGGCGGCTTAGCCAGAAGCCGCATATTTTAAATGCGGCTCCATCACCAATTGGCTTCTCGATCTCCAACAGCATGGAGAATTTACCTAAAATGCCCCTTGTCCACCTCGCAGTTGAGTTACGATGAACTCGGGGAATCTCCGTGAGATATTCGCGCAAGCCATTTAGCCAGCGTATGTTACGTGCGCAAGCCATTCTGCCGCCCATCGCATATCGTCTCAACGAGTCGAGATTTCGAACATTTGGCTATCCGTGACTGTTAATTTGCCTTGTTGCAACTTATTCCGTAAAATTTCCTCCACAAAATCAGGCTCTGTCGGCAAAAAAGAGCTCATTGAGTGTATATAACACTCAATGTATAAATTAAGGATTTCCGATAGTCTACACCCATGTATTCCCATAATTATAATAACTGAATTAAGTCGCAAAGCACGCCCCCGCCCGTTTGATGTTCTCAGACAAAATGGCTTGTGCAAGCCATTTTACTCCCAGCAACTTGGACCGAAATACAATGAAGTCAACTATTATTTGGAGTTCAGTGCCTCTATATAGTAATGTAAATAGCAAATAGAATGATTTTAAAAGCTTGAGTCCAAAAGCTCTACCCACGCCGAGCACAAGCCACTTTGTCACCAGAATGGCTTGTGATGGCATTTGACATGCTCCACTTCTCTCAACCCGGTGCCAATTCACCAAAACTCTCACTGCAACATGCTAGGAGAAAGTAAATGAGATATAACGGAGACGGTATTGTCTTATTATGACACGGATTCCTTGAGTTTTCGTGACAAGCCCCGCCCACGCCCATTTTGATGGCATCAGACAGAATGGCTTGCGCAAGCCACTTTGTTGCCAAAGAAAAATAATAATTCCCTGGCACATCCTGGGTCTCCAAAGGCCCCAGATCATTCAAATGTGTTCATTTGGGTAGTTTATATCAAATGATTGACTCAGATTGAGTATTTACACCCATTTGATTGGTTACGGTCGACACCCCGCTTTGACCGATGTCAACTCACAAGAATCATAACCCAGAACGGATTCCCAAGGGCTGGTTTACCTCTGCTGAAGTATACAAAGCTTTTTGTGAAGTAATTTGTTCAAATTTAAATTTGAGGTACTGAAAAACTTGTGTGGTTCAAAACTCGGGTGAGTTGAACACTGTTTTTGGGAATGATTTGGCGGGGTGGACACTTCTTCCAATATTTTCAATGCAGGTGGATGCTTAGAAGCATTGCCTATCAGTGAAGCCCCACAAGCCCGCTGGCTTGCATGTAGAGTGTGAGTTGCCCTCGTCATTTTTCATGGTGACGACGAGTATTCCCCAAATATTAAAAGTATGTGACAATTGATGTCCTAGGTACCTGTAGGGGACATATAGTAATGTCTCTGCCACATACAATTCAGTGCTAGGGATCTACATGGTGTACAGTGAACACAAGCCACTTTGCTTTTTTGGCTGGGACCGAGTCGGCGGAATGGCTTGCCAAGCCATCAAAATGGCTTGCAAGCCGATCGGCCGGGCGTGGGCAGGTGATCACACCCAAATCCACGCCCCCGCCCGAAACAAGCCATTCCGCGCGGGCGCAAGCCACTTTTGCAAGCCAAAAATGTCACTCTCGGTCATTCGGAGTGTATGCGGTATTTATCATGCGATAGATAGCTTGAAGAGATGCGTTGCTCAACCTCCCCTATCCATGTCCCCACAGCGTTTATCATTACATCAATTCATATTCCTGTAAATATTAGTGCGAACTATCCATGCGTGAGAGCGGACACTGGAGTTGATGGATTAATAGTGTACGTCGATACAACCATTCGACGGCTATCCAATCCAACCTCGAGGACGATGAGGTCGTAGATTCAATCATGTCCCTTGATAATCTCAAATGTTGACTGACTCTCCCTCCTTTCATTGTATTACTTCTCCACGATGCTGCCACAACAGCTTCCTCCCCGCAACCGAGGGTCACGTTCGGTTAAGGACGCACACGTAGCCTTGCGAATGACTCTGACCGCGTAAAGAGAACCCTAAATTAACGAGAGTCGACGTGCCTTACCTACTACGCACTGATCCGTGTCGTTTTTTTTTTTACTGAATGACGGCCCGTAAATGTTCGTACCATCAAGACGCAGCCGGTAAACGTAAGCCCAATGTGCGGCACGCGTAAAGGTTAGTGGGTTGCCCAAAATAAACCCAAGTCAGCCAGATATGCCGCCTGATGTCGTGCAGGAGTGAATGTGTTGCCGGGCATTCCCTAGTATCCGTCGTGTTTGCCGAGGCTGAATGCCGGGATTGCCGATCAGTACAAACCGACGGGCCGAGGACTGCAAATCCGAACTGTTTTCTTGACAAAACCTCATCAATGATCTTACGTCTAGACATCCGAGTTACGGAGTGAAGGCTGTCCTGGCAAGATATTAACTTCTAGCCTTAATACGTTGTAATCTCAATGTTCAGAATACGGCGGGCCGTCGGAGCAGATCTGTTAACGAAAATCCTCACGAAAGCGAGCTTCAAAAATCAAGAGTCCGAACAGAAGTTGTCTCGCACCGCGCATGCACATTGGTAGCTGAATTCGCATCCGTAGTAGAAAAACAGGCCGTGATGTGGCGGTGTGATCACATCACTGATCCTCACGGCTCCGATCCTTGCCGAGACTCTTGCCTCCAACGTCCATGACCACGCTCCTCGTCTTGAGCTTGATCGATAACATCGCTCCTTCGCCTGCAGCTCTGGGAAATCGGCTCTTCCCTCACTATTCATGAGGTCCGGGTGGATTCGGAGGAAGATGTTGCTGGCGCTTGGCTGAATGGTTCGTCGCCCTCCTTGTACATCTATACCATACCTCTATCAATGCCCAATTGTGGCGACGCAACTCTAATTATATCCTCTCCTTCCACCGACCAACTATGAGCTCATCTTGCTTTCGGTTCAAAGTACTGCTTGTATCCCATCGCCCCCGCTGCAATCGACACAAGTCCCACAGGCTTTGACCCTCCCTTGATGCATACGATCCGACCAGTTTTCACGAAAGCCACCGATTTGATGTGATGGACCCTTGTCTGTACTCGGTAAAGCACGGGAGACTGATCCTGTGGTCGGGACCAAGTTAGCTTAGTGCGTTTCTAATCTCAATGTTTCTTGTCTCGGTTTACATTTCAATCTGTCTCCTAGATCTCTCTGATCACTCTTGTTCTATTCTCGGATTTGCACAACTCACCCATGCCGGGCTCAGTATCGGTGGGTTCTGCGTACCTTCACTCGTCCCTGATCCACTTAAGCCGGACGCCCATTCGACTCGGGATCGATCTATGCTCTGAAATATCGGCTCTTTTTTTCTTCTTCTGGTTAACGTTGGTCTGATTCACTTGGTCCGGAACGTATTCTTCTTCATCCATCCTCCTATCGCCACCCGTGGACGTACCCGAGATCTCGACAACATCGACACCGTGTATATAAGATCCCACCGCTCTAGTCAAGGCCCATTGTCGGTGGGATCGCACCTGTAGCCTCCCTTCTCACAGATGAATTCCCGCAGGCACCCCGTTCGAAGGAGTTCGGGCCGTTATTTGTGACGCTAGCATCCCTTGGTTTCCCTTCATTTGACATCTTGTATTATTCGTCACTGACGGCACGTCCATGCAGAAAATTCTCAACACGCCAATGACGCACGGTAATTTCCAGATACATCGTTTTGGATCGATAGCGGTGGAGCTGCACCTCTGCTTCATACGTCGATCGATGGGTGATTCGGTTTTGTGAAGGATCCACCTGTTCGACTGACGACACACTGGTCAGACAGTCACATTGTTCCTGGCTTTCTCGCTCCCCGTGAGTTTATTTCCGGCGTCTCGTAATACCGGCATCTGTCCTCTACTCAGGCTCGGCACTTGATTGGTTGATCATCGGCATACACTGCCTCAGTATTGCTGTATTCGCGCTGTACCACGCGTCTATTCTTCCTCTTTGCCGCATTCATCCATGTCTGAAGAGCCTCCCACCCCCGAGACGGTCTCCTACGGAGTGCCTGAGACTGTCTCGAGTTGTGCAGGGTATAAACTGTCTTAGATTGTACTGCCCATTGTTGACGACATTCCAGATGTGCGGGTGCTTTCTTTCACAATGCGCAGCGGCTAGTCGTATCTGGCGGGACATTTACGAACAATGTCTCCCTTCCTTCACCAACCGTACCACCAACTATCCCATCTGGTCTGACATCACCATCCTCTCGTCGAATTCCTACAAATAATCTTCGGGACATTAGATTACAGAATAATCCCCTTGGGAGATGTGGACCTACTCAATGAAATACGATTGGCGGATACCTCGGGGGTGGTGACCCGCAGAAGATCTGGGCGAAAGCTTTACACCGTCCGCTTGGATGGGCGCCCGGCAAAGATGACAGCGGCGGTATATCAGGGTGGTAATGGTGAGGAGGTAAATTTGAATTACTCCTCGGCAGGTTGAAACATATTTGAATGTTCTACAGGATTGGCGCCACGAACTCCAGATGTATTCCGGCGTTCGGTATGCCCGTCCCGTCCGCCTCTTGCGTAATTCTCTGACCCCACACACGATAGACATCCCAATATCGTTCAAATTTATGGCGCTGTCAGCTCCGGTGGTCTATACGCTACCATTTTTTATGACGGTTCGTACTTTTATGGCTCACTTATCTGTTAATTTTGTAACGAAAATGATTAGAATTCATGCCCCTTGCCCAGTTCTATAGCCTGTATAAAGATTCGCCGATCGCAAGTTTATATGTTGAATACGGCAGGGTATGTGCGCGGTTGGACGCTTCTAATGCCTAGTTGTGATGTTTGGACAGTGCTTGGAACTGCAGGTGAACGAAGTCTAATCATACATCATCAGGCATCTTACAATTTCCAGGAGGTGAAGATATACATGTACACTCTATCCAGGACATTGATGGTTCGTATCTTCTCCCAGGTAAAAACTGATGTTTTAAACGGATGTGACAGACCCCCGGCTCGTACACTCCTTGGATCAGACGATCAACGGGGAGACTTTGTGTTGACTTTTCACGAAACAGCGAGCAAGGAAATCTCGTCGGATTTCGTCCCCGTGAATCTATACCGGACATAAGTGCCCCGCCACCGGATGCTAATTGCGACTCTGTCATTGTCTTTGCGCTGAGTTTACAGCAGTACCACCACATCACTTGGTGCCATTATGGTCGTTGGTATCGGACCATAATCCAGACATCTGGCACGATCCAAATGGGGTCTCTTGTGCACGTTCCACACGTCCATCTTACCGAGCTTGTCGAGCTTGCTTGGATGTCTGGTCGTAATCTTCACGATGAAGGTTGGCAATGCGAGAAAAATGTAGGCATCCTCCTGCAGAATGGCTGGACTCGGTGCGGTTCGGTCGCTCTGCGCTATGGATCCTGCTGAACCTGCTAAAGATTCAAATCCGATCACATCGCCGATCGCAGTATAGAACGAACGATTAGTTTCGGGTCGCAGGACAGCATATATTCCTGGTTTTCTCAGGCCAATTATATCTTTCGCTGCCTCCAAGTTCGAACGAACTACGAAGAGTATGGTATGTCAAACGTCCAAGTCCTGGACGCTTTCATCCTCACTGGCGGGCAACCAGGTCTGGTCGATCAAATCCACTATGAGTTCCATCTCGGAGAATCACTACCGGCTGGGTATTTGTTTCTCTGTCCACTAGAGGACCTTGAGTTGCATGGGTCAGGTCGTTTCAAGCTTTCACAGCATCAAGCTTTTTGGTCCCTACATTCATCCGGGACTCCCGAGTTGAGCGCAGCAGAGGCCACAGAGCTTGGATTCCCCCCTCCCCTACTTGAAATGCACGTCGATGTCCGGTTATGGGAAGAAGGACGAGTGTACACGGCATTGCGCCAGTTTCACAAAGCCAAAGGATTCGATCCGGAGGGTCAGGGAATAGCCCGACATCTTGGATACCCGATGTACCGACTGGCCCAACCGGCGGTCATTCCATTTGAACTTGGTTGGTCAATCCAATAATTGAGTATGTCCGATTATGCTTATGGTAAATGTAGAAGCGCCCACCCAATCACTACCGCAGAAGGAGGACAGGAGCAGGGAACCTCAAGTTGGCCATATATTAGTAACGACGGCGTGGCGATGGATATTGGCCACGGCCATAATGTTCGCAGCGTTGGGAGTCGCACTTGCATCGTTTATCTTACGGTCCACTTCTTAGGTCTGTTCGGGTCTGTTTACATTGCGTCTATGTACTCTGTGCCGCGTCCCGAAAACCGATAGGTGGAGGACTTGGTTCGAATGTTAAAATGAGTGAGGTTTCCGTGTTCCTGAGTTTGCCCTCAGGTTCTATATATGTCAAATACCCACACGGACGAGTGTTATTACGAGCTTGAATAAAACGCTCCATGGTCCAGGCTCTGAGATATATTTTCCAGAATATACTGTGATAGCTTGAACTTGACGAAGTCACGATGGCCGTACACGCGGCTGTCTTTTCCCTTTCCGCGCACTTCAACTCTCTCATTAAATTATTAAATTATACGTGTTCTCGATGTTTCCACTGTATTTCGTCGATGATCATTAACCCTCTAACTCGCGCCGTGCTCGCTGATTCTATAACACTTTTCTTACGCACTGGATTCTCATGTGAGGTGTAGCTAATACTGGATTTGGTAATCCACAGAACCCTGGAAGCAACCCTGGCATATTATTTCTCCCCCTTCATCTACGCGGCCGAATATGTTTCCTCCTTTAGCGCATCCTCCGTCCGGGCACCGCCCATTAGCCTAACGGATTCGTGCGTTGTGCAAATTGCCAATTGAACGCCATGGTGATGTTGTGGCTGGATCCAACTCCACGGTCGCTATGGCCACATTGAAGCGAAGACCGGGGATGTTGCATTAACCTCCGTCTCGCCATAAAATATGCCACGGCTGGCTCGAATAGGTAAGTCAACCCAGGATAATTCAAACTCCGCTGGCAGCGCAAGTCAATTCGGCGGTCTTACCGGTCTCAGTTGATGAGAAATTTGACCCTGAGTACCTTGAACAGCCGATATCATTGTGCGGTGCGTGGCTGAATTGGTTGACCATGCGAACACGGACCCGTTGATTTCGAACCTTTCAGTCTTGTCACTCTGTCATGCATCCCGTGATGTGACTGCCGCGCGTTACATTCCCAAAAGTGTCGTATACGAGCATATGTTGAGCATATGTATACTCAGGTACTGTTTAAGCGACCTCAGGGTCCTCTCAGGAACTGAATGATCCGCATTACACCCCTGTTACAGAACCCCGGACGTTCAACTCAGAAATGGCTCCACACGAACTTACAATGAATGTCATGTCGACGGCCGCCTTACCGATCCCAGTTAATAGAGATTTGTAGAGATTTGACCCTGAATACCCTGAAAAGCTGAGATTGTCCGGTTCCTGGTTGCATTGGTTGACCATGTGAGTTCTGATCCACATTGCTGAACAAATATTGTCTTTTTTTCCGTCCACTTTGCCAAGTTCCCTTAACTTTCTTTCTCTCCCTCTCTTCACCAATGGCAAAAGGCCAATTTTCGAAACTCCAGACCGAACACATTAACTCCTACCTTCCCGAGTTTATCAAAAAATTGGATGCCGGTGTCTCTGGGCTCGAACTTACGCGCTGGAAGCAGGCCACCGCTACAAAAGTCTTGGCCTCACCAGCGTTCGGAGACTTAGATTACTCGAAGAATTCCCGAGCCAAATGGCATGAGGTCAGTTTTTTCGAAGCCGACTACACTGCTATCAGCCTTGACCATCTCCCACGCAGATGATCGTTCGAAAATATACCAACTACCTCCACCAAACGTATCGCAAAACACGCCCTGAAACCCCTTCCCCGTCTGAAGTTATCAAGGCAAATCCACTGCTTAAGTTCAGCTCTGTACTGAGTGGACGTCAATTGTTTGCACGGGATATGCATGAAGATATTATGGACAGCTCGAGGAAGCATGTCACCGACAAGGGTACCAACGAGGCCGCTGCATATCAGACCATTGTGAAGCAAATGTGGGATGCTTTGACTGCAGAGGAGAAGTCGGAGTGGGAGACAAAAGCCGAGGATGAATGTGGTGATGTGAAGTTGTAAGGGCTCATTCTCCTATTTATGCATATCCTAATTGGTTGCAGAAACCAGACAGAGTTTGTCCCGAATATCCATAAGGCATTGCGAAGCCTCTGTCAGGGTGGGATGGTTGGTGATGCTGAGATGATGTTATTTTATGCCTTTCGGGAACCTCGGACTGGTGATCTTGTGGCCGGAACGCAAGTATTTTCTGTTCAGCCACCTCACCCAATGCTGATTGGGCTTGAACAACAGTGTTCACGGGCATTCCAAGCATAATACCACTAATTTTGGTGGCGAAGATCTAGCGACAACCTACGGTGTTCCCTGGTCGCAATTCTCCGAAACCGTACTTCCTCGTAGGTCATTTTTAGGCAGCTGTGGGACGTCCTTGCTGATTAGATATTTTTGTCTCAGGTTTGCACATCCATGATGCAACTGTAGTCAGTGTTAACTCGAATGGAACGGTCAATCTGCCTCAGCTTGATCTTGAGACAACTCCACTTGCTAGCCTTCGCCATCTCTTGAATGAATATTTTGAACAGTGTTGGGGTAGGTGATTACAAACTTCCTACATAAAATACTAAAGGGAGGATCTTTTAGTCCATAGGAATTCTCAAGATGGCTCTGAAGAGGCTTCAATTCCATGGGGAGCCATTGCAGAGGATCCTGCCAGGTTTTATAATACGGAGGAATTTATCTTCCCTCTGCCTCTCAAAGACCCATCCCAATTTACCCGTGTTGAAATCCTGACAATAGTCGAATACTTGAGCACGAGTTGCTCCCCGGCATTTTGTTTCAGGCATGGAATAGTCATGGGCACCGACCAGACACCTCCAGTTCCTCCTGCTCAAACCACCTCAGCACCGGGATCTCCGGCAACGACACAGAGCAGATCCCCATCTCCGATAGATGTTCCCTCCCCAAAAACACTGCAGGACATCCCTGAAAATGAATCGGATTCCCCAATTCCCATGGCTCCTCTTCCAGATGGGAAACCACGCAGAGGAGGCAAAAAACGGTTGAGGTACGTCAAGGAACCCTCACAATGTTCCGAATGCAATTAACGAAGCGGCAGAAATGAGGGGCCGGTTGCTGAATCCGATTCTCGAAGTAGCAAAAAGAGCAAGGTGAAAGCTAGGTACGTGTCCCGTCCTTTATTCAGGCGTGATTTTGGGGTAACATACAGGTATGTGTTTTAGGAATGAGAACATCACGGCTGTTTCATGTGCTCCCCGTCGCTCATCTCGGACAGGAAAAGGAGGCCAGAATGCAGCCGCATCCAAATCCAAGACGAGGAGGGCAACCACTAAAAAGGATGCCCAAAAATCGCAGTGGAAGTAAGCCATGGCAGACCCAATAGACTGTGTAAATCTGATTTTCTTTACAGGGGCTATGCATTGGTCAGTGAATCCGAGGATGAATAGAGGAGGTCCTTGCTATTTTTACGGTTCAACACCGGTTTAAAAACCAGTTTCAACACTGATTTAAACACCGGTTTCAATACCGGTTTCAACCCCGGTTTCAACAACCGTTCAATGTGGGGTTCAACAAGAAGTGGATAGCTGTAAAACAGTCCTTAAACAGTTCAGCAACTGGATGTTCCTCGATTTTTGGTAATCAACTATGATTCGAATTTCCACTTCGGTTCAACCGCTGCCTGTCCCTGATTCAACACCGGATTCAACCTTAGTTTCATCAGCAGTTTAATCGTGGGGCCTCAATGCATTTGGTACCCTGTCTTGCCAGTTTAAACCAGTATTTTCACTCCGTTCGGTTTAAACATCGATTTTTGCACTTTGATTTGAATAGCTGTCGTTCTGAGTTGTGGAGCATTGGGTATTGAACTGTTTATGTTTGAACAGGGGAGAGGGTGTAAAGACCACCTTGCGAACATCTGCAGTGTTCAACTGAACAAAATTTCAACAGTGTTTCCCATTGAGACGCTATGGCGGTCCGGATGCACTTTTATTCCCGCCCCGCAAACTTTTGACCCCGCCCCGCAAACTTGCCTTTTTTGGCATCCCCGCGCGCGAATTTCGGAGTTTGATCACGTCAATATGTTTGGCGCGGACGGCATGTTCCGCCCCGCGCGATTTTGGTCCCGCGCGCGCGAAAATCCGAACTTCCGCGTGCGCGCAAAATTTTATTTGGTGATACGCCCGCAAAAATTAAGTTGATGAGCAAAAGGTCTTAGATAATTCGGGATAAGCAAGGTACAAGTGGGATCGGTAGAACGATGATTAAGAGAGTGTGAATGGTGTTAGAGCAAGGTGAGGTCCAATGAGAGGCGGATGGTTTAATTATAGACAGAGAGCGTGAATTATAATCAAGATGCGTGCGATTGAGGTCCAATGAATGACGAGAGCAGGTACTGGATATGGAACGAGGACAAGGGAGTGAGTGAAAAGGGTGGAGAGTGACAAAGGAGTGGATGAATGACAGGATTTCAGATTGATCAACGAAATTGAACGGCCATGTATAGTACTTAACGAGGCCAGATGTTAAGTAGAAGTTGCCCTCGGAATCCGCATCTTTCAGGACTTGATTGTTTCGCTTCCCCGGTTTTCCCTCCTTGCCCACTCCTCATTGATCATGACAGACTGGCAGTACAGGCTTCATCGGGACGTGGATCTAATCACTGACACTCCCATGTGTCGGATGGCACGTAAAGCAACCACCCTCGTCCAATCCATCCCATCAATTGTCTGCGGATAAGGTAAACAGGTTGCTCGCTCCTACGTTCAACCGTCAACGGCACAGCCCAACGACAAAGGTCGGTTACCTTCATACATAAGTATCCGGATTCCGTATTTGAACACGGTTGTCTGTCAACATACCTGACTGCACCGGCTTCCCGCCTCATTGGACTCACCTTGCTCTAACACCATTCACACTCTCTTAAGTAATCATTGCCCTACCTACCGATCCTACTTGTACCTTATCACAAATTTAATGTTGTACCCCGCGGCCTCCCGTAAATGGGTGGAGGCTCTCTGGTCCCGAACGACGCGTAGAGGTAGACATATAGCTAGACACATAGGCCATAAATGGCCTGAGATCTAGTATAAATATAATGATTTCATCATCCCGAATTTGATATCAGGCTTTTTGTTCATCAAGTTAATTTTTGCGGGGGGATCACCAAAGAAAGGTTTGGGCACGCGCGGAAGTTCGGATTTTCGCGCGCGCGGGACCAAAATCGCGCGGGGCGGAACATGCCGTCCGCGCCAAACATATTGACGTGATCAAACTCCGAAATTCGCGCGCGGGGATGCCAAAAAAGGCAAGTTTGCGGGGCGGGGTCAAAAGTTTGCGGGGCGGGAATAAAAGTGCATCCGGACCGCCATATTGAGACGCCAATTGTTTGAACAATCCTAATAGGGTTACTGCAGGTTTGAACCCGTGACCGCCGGCTTCGGGCCAAAATCGAAGTGCGAACTTCCCGCGCTTCGTAGACGCGTGGATGCTGTCGGCTGTTTTTCTGGAATCGATAGCGACGTCGCTTTGAGGCAGGAGAAATTCTCAGGGATAAGTACGCAGCGAAACAAGAGAAAGAATGGATTCAATGGATTCAGGAGCAAGAGCAGATGGAGCCGACCGAATTCGCCCGCACAGATCCAAATACACCTCTTCCAGGGCCGCGAATACGATTGCTTGTCCGGATGTATATCTGAGACACCAGATCGTGACACCAGAGCTCCGTGGACAGAACAAAATATGGGGTTGGGGGTGAAGTGAAACTAAAGACGGCCATACCTTGAACATAGTCAACGTGTCACCAGACCAACGTTAATTCGAAGCGAGGTTTTCAGGGCTGAGGATTTCGATAAAGTTTATTCGGGCCAGAATTGAGCGAGAAGGAAAACGATGTGTGTCCAGGGTTACATAATCCAAGTTCTGCGTTTCAGTGACACAGGCGGAATTTTGCCTTTCTCTCCGGAAGTTTTTGTCGGAATAGACTGCAGAGAGTTTAGTTTAGCACTCAATTCCGAGGCTGGTAACGAGCCTGTGAGAAAAGGGGACTCGAGGGGCAGTTGGAGGCGATTGGCTGTTGCTTGCTTCCTTCGACTTGATGCGGTGAATGAGGTTAACCTCAAACCTAAACAGATAAGGAGACGGATTGTGGCCATGGTTACACCTCGACGAAGGGAGCATAGAAAATTAAATCATCGTGGGCCGCCACTGGGCGTTGGCGCGGGACGATTGATTGATGATCAAATGATTCGTGATCACCGGCTACACAGCTTTTTCGTCCTTCCTCCGCTCCCTCATCGAGTCAGTGGGTGGATTTTACCGATTTCCAGACGACCCTTCATGATCCATGCCTCTTCGCCTCGTAAAATAGAAGCTCCAGATACTGATGCCACCGATGTTTACGCGGCTCTCGAGCAGGCACAGCGCGCACTATCCACCGCGCACGCCAACCTAAAGGTCGATACAATCCCTGTCAATGTGGCTGAAAAGCGCTCGGACGTGCTCCGATTGGAAATCTCGGCGCTGAAAGAAACTTTTGGGGCCGTTGTGAAGGAACGGGATGCCGCGTTTACAGAGGTGGAGAACAAGGTTCGTTAGGTGGCGGCTTTGAAGGCAGAGCAGGAGTGGGATGGTGTGGCATTGACTGCCTCTGTCACCGAGGAGCGCGAAGGGTTGAAGAGGGAGCGGGAGGCTCTTGCGAAGGAGCGCGAGGTGCAACGCACCACATTCGAAGCGGAGAAGAAGGCCCTTCTCGATGAGCGGGAGCAGATTGCGCAAAGACTACAAGACATGAGCCAGCTTGTTCGGTCCAATTCGCTTCCGATGATACCTCAGGTTGCGACACCGCCAGCGGTCGATAAATCCCCGACGATAGAGTTCATGATGCCATCCTCACGCAACTATCCCCAGACCTTAAGATCATTCTAAGAGATTGTGTCCCTACGGCGCCGGAATCGGGTACGTCTGTTGCTCACCTCCCGTGACTCGCTTCTCATGGCATTCGAATTCCAGATGCGCCCACCTCCGGATCTACTTCTCCAACTGCTCTAGCCGCGGAAAGTCCACCCTCGACTTCGCCGAAGCCCATTCGTCATGTTCGTCGCACCATTGAGTCGGAAATTTCTTCGGGTGCGTATGTGACCCGTCTCTCTTCAACCCCTGCTAACGAAATGTGACTTTCGGACGACGACTTCCCACCCTCCCCACGTAGACGTCCGCTCACAAAGCGCTTTGTGGCCGAATCGGACTCAGACTGTGCCTTAAGCGCACTCCCGTCGCGCAAACGCCCGAGAAATGAGAGTTCCGCATCTGTATCTACCCCGCCTTCGCAAGCGGCGTAGGAGAAATCCAAGGAGCGCAAAACTGGTGCGTCACCCCCTCATTCATTGGTCGTTTCTGAATAAATTCCACTGTGGATAGCCAGCAAGCCATCCACCCGCACGTCCTCAGGCTCTCGGCCGGCGCAGCGTTCGAATCGCCCGTACGGGGACTCGCTATATGCGATCCAATTCCGACCGCGTTTCAAAGAGCCTCTCGCAGTGGATTCGGAAGTGACTAGTACTACTTGAGAGGGATGAAAGGTGTAGATTCTGTCGAATGGGACGTTTGCGCAGTGACATGTATTTATTCTCATCGACAATCCATCGGTTGGATTTGACCGAAATCTAGAGAGAGCCACTTTCGAACGTTTTCATTGGCCATTGAATTTCCTCACCGGCCGAATACAATTTACCTTCGGCCACGTTCGCGATTGCCACCCTTCGTCAATGCCCCTTCGAAACATTTGTCAGATAATTTGCTGTACACGGTACAATGCAACGACGCATGCCCGGGGAAGCTATG